>ML384547.1:0-26901 GCA_005239525.1 Nicotiana knightiana | reverse complement strand
TATGGTGCATCTTTTATGGCATATGAATGTTGTTTCTGAGAGCGAGTGAATTCTTTCTATCTTGAGTTCCCAAGTGTTCTTAATTTTTATTGTGTGAGGAACTAGCTCTTTGCTTTGGTGAGGGCACATGATTCATGAAGGAAAGGTAATGTTGTTGACCTCTATGTTAGAGTAGTTAGTGAATTGTGAATAAAGCATGGTTTTTGTGAGTCGATGATTGAGGCGAGGATGTCACACCGTTGTGCTTGAACTGTTTTAAATATTCTTGGTATAACGTGTTAAGATATTTGCTTAATAAGTTGTGTACATGAGTGTAGTGTGATTGCTCGAGGACGAGCAAATGTTTTAAGTGTGGGGTATTGATGCGAGGCTAGAATTCATGGTTTAACATGTTATATGCTTACATTTCATGTGCGTTAATGATAAAAATACACGTTTTATGTGCATAATAGAGTCTATTTCATCTGTAGGTGAATTGGAGATGGAAACCGAGCTAAATGCATGCAAATACATCGAAAATACGCTCAAGAGGCGAGGAGGAGTGCACCGGGCTATAGCCAGGCGCCAGAGCCCAAACGCCTGACCCAGCCTGGCGTTAGCTTGGCGTTAGAGCTGAAACACCTGACCCAGCCCGGCGTTAGCCAGGCATTAGAGCTGAAACGCCAGCCTTAGCCTGGCGTTAGCCAGGCGTTAGGGCCCAAACGCCAGGTCACAAGTTCGGTCAATTCCGAGTTTTGACGAGTTTAAGTGTTTCCCGGTTGGAATAGAAGACTCCTACACGTTTAGGGTTCATCCTAAACATATAAATAGACCCCCGTAAACACAACTTGAAGGGAAGAATTCGAAGGGGAATTCGGAGAATTCGAAAGGAATTCGAAGGATTCAAAGGATTCAAAGAGAGAAAACCATTGAAGTGGCAAAACATTGATTTTTACATCTTTTATTCATTACTTTTTAGTTCAATTATTCAAGTTATTATGAGTTTGATTCTTATGAACATGTCTAGCTAACTTCTTTAATCTAGGGTTTTGGTAGAACCCGTTGGGGATAAACTTCTTGTGTTGTTAATATAGTTGTTGATTTATCTCTATTTGTTCAACTACGTTCTTGTTGTAGTTGATTGAAAGGGCCCTCAATTAACTGTTCCTATTTATTATGTATCTACTTGAGAGAGAGTGCATATTTAGGTAGTTGTTTGAACAACATCACTCCCGGAGTATAGACGAAAGTCATAACCGAGGGTTTAGAGGTTGGATTAGAGATAACGATACCTCGGGTGCAATCTAAAGTGAACTGTAATGCAATCTAGCTAGCGTAACTTGAGAGAGTGCGTCTAGTAAATTATCATAATTACTTGAGAAAGATTTATGGTAGATAGAGTGTTCATGATTGATAGAGACAACTAATGAAACTATAAGAAGTATTCGAGAAGTAACTTCACCAACGGGGGAAACCATAACCTTAGACCTTTATCATTATTATTTACAACACATTGTTAGTAATTGCTAGTTATTATTATTGTCAGTAGAATTAGTAAAACATCACCAATTTATATTAAAAAGTCTTAAGAGAATTGATTGTGTAAAAATTGCGTATTCTAAAGACTTGATTGATACGTAAATTCCCAATGGGATCGACTCTGGGCATAATACCCCGGATTATATTTGCAACGCCCGCTTAGTCTTTTATTAGACATAGTTGAGCGTGATCACATACCTTAAAATATTGCTTCACCTCTTCTATATTTTTTATGACCTCCCTTCTACATAGGTATAATTTACATCCATAACTTGAGGTTCTATTATAACACTTGCACCTCTGGTGCATACACAATCTGGTGGGATCTTCATACTGACTTCTTCTAAGGCCCGTACTCTTCTAACTGGCTTTATCGTAGAGTCGTTATAGAATGTGGCTATTGTACTACCTCTCTTGTACCTCTAATAATAAGAGTGATTCTGCAATATTCTCAATCAAAATTTCTGGTTCCAATAATCTGACTCCTGATTTACTTGGTTGATGTAACTCTTTAGTTTCCTCTTCCTTTTGATCGGCCTTCATGTAGACTTAAGCTATCTTCCGATTTGCGGCTCCTGCTATTAGTTATTACTTTAGTCTTTCATGGGTGTTATAGAATATTCATGATACAATCCTCTAACAATTCAATCATTTATCTATGCCCTGGGCTCAATTCTTTCTTTTAACTTATACCAGAGTCTTTTACGGCTGTATGAATGTCAATATATATGTTGCATGGATAATACTCTGAACTCTTAAGTGCGTTCATAGCGTAACTAACTCTGAATCATTAATTGAATAATTATTTTCGTTCCTTCTCAGCTTTCTTTTAACGTAAGCTATTACTATTCCTGGTCTTTTTGCCTCCTTGTTGTGTTCCTACTTAGCTTGTGTTAGTTCCCACGCATGCCAGAATTTTTGTGCAACTCCTATGATCTCGATTATTACTTTTGATCTTACTTCTCATTCATTAGCCACGGTAGGTTCCACTTTGATGTTTGTAACCTATAATTATCCCTAGTTACTTACCTCCACACTCATGTGCTCGTACGGTTGCTTCTGAACTGAATTTGACTGTCTTCCTAGTGGGACTCTCTTTTATTTCTGTAACACTCATACGGTGGCTTTAATTACCCCAACTCCTATCTGAATATCTCTCAAGGATCACGATGTCATATCTGCGAGACTGGATTTCCCATGTTGGGGTTCACTATGTTTATCTTGCATGATCTGTTGATTTGTTTGTAACCTCTTGTCTAGCCATGACTAGGCTCTTCCTGAATCAACTACTAACTACTCGTTGGCCCATTCTCATATCAATATTTCGCGTAATCTTTCTTGGGTTATTTCTTTTATCTTAACTTACGTCTCGCACTGATTCCTTATTTATCAAAACCATCCCAGGCCAAAACCCTTACTTCCTCTTCTCGACGTTGTACTTGCATAATGTTCTGGAATCGTAGCATATCTATAGGATTTGGATAAGTGCAATCCCATTAATTTCTCATTTGTTTTGCATTCTTCCTTCACCATTCCATAGTTACTAGAACCACTTAATTTTGACTTAATTCCACATCACTGCACATTCCCACTTCAGGGGGAGTACTAAGGTTTAGATCTACGAAGATCTACCTATAGATGTTTTACCTCTTCATCTTTGGCATTTTTTCATATTATTGATGACCCTTACTCGCCTTGCGGTAATCCTTCTATACCAAGGATAACAAATTTTCTTACTCGCGAGGGTGATACTTAGTGTAACTGGCACATATAGTTTCTTAAGCTTAACTTTGCTCACATTGCTTGCTTTAGGGAAGCGTCTTCCTGAATGACCATTATTTGAATTTCTCATGAATCTTCTTCTGCAGTCTATTATATTATCATCGGAATTAAATCTGAAATTCTCATGATGTCGATCATTATCAAATCACTCAGTCCCTAATCCATGTTTAGTTTATCTTGTTCGCCAACCCATATTGATTTCCATTACTCTGGGGGTCAAGCTTTCACTTCTGATACCACTTTTGTCACGAACATATTTCTCAAAATAAGGATATGACCTTATGGCCTATACTCTTTTGTTGTCTCAAGGCCTATCACCTCTCGTTTCTTCCTTCACCTGACTATAGACTCTGTAATACTGTCATTTTTTTTATCTACCGACATCATCCATGTATCACACCCTTCTCATAATGCTTCCTTATCTCTTATCTTATTTTCCTGCTAATATTTTTGCCTATCACTTTCTTTTGAAAACTTCAACAAGACATTATTTTGCTTTTAACTTCCGTTGCTTCATCTATTGGCTCTTCGAGTTGCCTAGCACTCTCGCTCTACTAGGGACGGGAGCCATACTAAGGTAATATTTATGCCTTCCAGGATTCCAGTGCCTGTCTTGAACATTATAGTATTCATATCTAGTTGTACTATTCTAGAGAGCACCATCTGGGTGTCTCACAAGGAGATATGTTAGCACATTTGCAATATCCTTCGGAAATATCAACTAACGCAAACAATCCATCAACCATTTCGGGTTAATCTAACCCCAGCCAGATCATGATATCATGTCCTTCTCTTAAACTATATCTTATTAGATCCCATAAGGCATAACTAAAATGGGTGTGACCAATTGTACATACCTATGTTATTGTTGAAGGTAACTCACAATGCTTATATTTTTCTGCCTGAGTTAAAAATACTGATAATCTTCATTAACTAGGTACCTAGTACCTTTCTCATCTTGGTCCTTTTACTTGTTGAAGCTTGTATCTATCTTCTGAATCTCTCGTTTCTTTTCACCATATAGGTGGATAGATATTCTTGACTTAGGGATCCTTATCAAGAAGCTTACACATCTTAGTGCACACTTGATCTGCTGAATACCTCATATTTATCCATCATAAGCATGATGCAAAAATCGATTTCCTCTTACTCAACTCTACCACAACTATATCTCTTACCAACCACCCTTCTAGATGTAGGCATCATCGTATAATGAACAAGATAGAGTTTAGGAAATTGAGTTCTTACAACTGAGCTCTACCACACAATCTAGAGTAAGAAGAAAGAGTGATACTCCTAAATGGCTTGTAGACTCCTGATTATAAGTGTGGTGCACAACACACCCATAAACAAGACTCTACTAGACACGGCTTGTAGATTCCCAAGGACATAACTGCTTTGATATCACTTTTGTCACGACCCAAACCGATGGGCCGCGATGGGAACCCGGTGCCTTACTCAACCGAGTACCAACGTAACATATCTTTCTTATCATACTATCATTGGTAATTGGGACAACATGGCCACAAATTGTAATGTATAACTATAAACGGGAAAGCACCGTATAAATGAATCATCTTTCTTAATACATGAATACACATGGGCCGTCAAGGCCTTTGACATACTTGTACAAAATGAACCTCTGTCTACAAAGCCTCTAAGAGTGTTTGACATCAAATGGGACAGGGTACCAGCCTACCCATAAGTCTGTAGCAAAGTTCTAACATGATGACTCATAGACTCGGTTGCACTCCGAATGAGGTGGAGTCTTACTAATCCTTCGATGAATGCTAACCTCGTCTACTATGAGGGCTCGTCAAACTGATTGTTTATACCTGCAGGCATGAATACAGTGTCCCCAACAAAAGGACGTCAGTACGAAATAATGTACAGAGTATGTAAGGCTACATAATAACTGAAAGCTAAAACTGAACTTATAATATAATAACTGAAAGTAACTGGGAGTCAATGATAATCTGAAGATATACTTACTTGCTGATACTGACTCAACTCTCTCATTATAGTAAGTAAAATAGATGTCCAGCCTTATAAGGCTCGGTATATATATAACTACTCTACTGAATTAGGCTCGCTCATAGTTGTTGTCACGACCCAAAAATCCCAAAGGTCGTGATGACGCCGTACATCCATGTCAGACAAGCCAACTCATTAATTAAATGTAATAACTTTCCGGTTTTAACATTTATGAAAACATTTCCTTTCACTTAATTACATATTAACCAAATAAAAGTCAGTTAATTAAAAACAATGGTTTAAAGATTACACTTAAGCAATTATATCCCAACACATATCCCAGAACCCGGTGTCACAAGTGCATGAGTAATTTCTAAGAATTTATACAATCATTACAAAGCCTATCCGAAATACAACTCGACAAGGAAATTTAAAATGAAATAAATACAATATGAAGGTGACTCTGTCAGCTGCGGATCGCCTCCGGATAATGCAGCTCGCCTAAGTCTCTGAATCCTCCACATTGCTAGGAAAGTACCTGTGCAATAAAAATGCACATAAAGTGTAGCATGAGTACAAAAACAACGTGTACTCAATAAGTCACCCGCCTAACCTCATAGAGGTAGTGAAGAGAGGTAAATTAGACACTTACTAGGGTCCGACAATATAATATATGACAGAATATGATGAAATACAGTAGACATGTAAGACAGTAAGCAGTGAGTACATATCGAGTACAGAAATCCAGGTAACTACCGAGAATAAACAACAAAGTACACTTTCCTTTTATTTTCCAAATATCTTAAGTAAACAATTTCCTCTTTATTTTCTCACAAATATCTTATCACAAAAAAAATCATGTAGAAAATATTTAACAGTTTAACATGCAGATACAGGATAAGAACAACCGGCATGAGCCGTCATAAAAGTCACTTTGTGCACTGCTGAGGATCGAACGGCCCGTACCACAAGTGCACCTCTCAGTGAAATAATCATATCTATGCACTGCCGAGGATCGAACGGCCCATACCAAAATTGCATCTCTCAATAATATAATAATCCTCTCTGGGCACTGCCGAGGATCGATCGGCTCGTCCTAAAAGTGCACCTCTTAATATAATAATCATATCTATGCACTGTCGAGGATTGAACGGCCCGTACCAAAAGTGCATCTCTCAATATAGTAATCCTCTCGATGCACTGCCGAGGATCGTTCGGCCTGTCCCAAAAGTGAATCTCTCAATATAATAATAATATATATGCACTTTCAAGGAACGAACGGCCCGTACCAAAAGTGCATTCTAAATCCGCCGTGGCGTACGGCCCGCTCCCATGAGAGTAGGGGAAATAACACTCCGCTCGCGGAATGAAAATTGTGAATCGGTCACATGCAGACGTGCACAATCAACAATCCACCCCGAATACGTCGGGAACACAAATACTCAAGTAAATGACCAATTTCTCTTTTAGAACCCACAAATAGCATTTAAATCCCTTTTTCGAAACTCACTTGCTGAGTTTTATATAACGTTTAATAACACATCCTTATTCGGAATTACAAGTGGCCGCGAAGGAAATAAATTCTCTTTTTAGATGATTTAGAAAATAGACTATAATCTTCCTTAGTCATTAAATTACAATGGCGATTATATTAACAGTCTAACATCACAGACAAGATCACAGGTACAACAGATAAGGCATGCTAATGGGTCCTAGGCTACCCGGACATGGCATAGTAGTAGCTACGCACAGACTCCCGTCACCTCGTGCGTACGTAGACCCCGAAGATGATAACTCGAACATGATAATAAGAAACGACCCAGGACGGAACTATTCGGCTCACGCAACTAATTCTTACCAGGAAATAGGAAATAAAACACAAGAAAATAAATACATATTAACCCTTCTCATCATCACACTTTTGCGGCGTGCAACCCGATCAAAATAACATACCCGTGGCGGCGTGCCACTCGATCCCATCATAAAACTCACATTTGGAAATATACACAGAGCTTAATCGCTCACTATTACAAATTACTGAATATCGATCACAAGCACGCTAAGTTCATAATACCATCCTGGGGATACTGATAGAGCCGTATGCAACAAAACTCAAGCATAACTGAGGTGCGATATATATATATACACTCTGTATCTCAAGAGCTATCCTTCTCACATAACATCCCCACTACGCGGGACCTCAACACATAATAAATTATCAAGCTGTTTCACAACTCGCACGGCACAATCACAATAACGCATGAATTCGACGAAGACGGAACAACACCCGTTGTTCTAATATCTTTCCATGAAAAGCGCTCTATTGAAAGGAACATGTATGGCTCATACAGAGCCCATAATCATATTTAAATCCATCCACAAGCATCGAGCCACCTCGCTCGCACCAAACTAGGCTATTAGTTTTTGCCTGGGTCCATATTAACCCACTTTCTCTCATAATACACGAGAACAACCATCATCACCGAGACTAACACCCCATAATCCATAATCAACTGAACCGAACGCCCTCCAGGCGTAAATTCTCAATTAAGCAATATTGCACTTCTTCATACTCAGTCCAAATCTGAAATCCATCAAGTGACTACATGTCACACTTTATACAATCTTTTCGCGGTCATGCTTCCACGACCTTCCACACAAGGCAACAAGTCTGCCCATCCATAACACCGACCACACTAAGGCCGCAAAACACATCAAGAACCCATGACCAGGGTACAAAGCCTCTTTCACCGAATATCAATCTCAGGTGACACTGAAGATAACACCAGCTTACTCTGAACTTTCAAATCACTTTGTCTTGCTCTTCTGAGCTCATGACATCCTTATAAACATCGGACCTCAATCTCGACTCTTACTCCCAGTTACATACCGCTTCCCGCACCTAACATACCAACATGAGATAGCGCAAGAATTCCATCATATCTTGCGAACCACCAATAGGGTGAAAACTTCATCATATAGAAACTTTTTTACTTGACTCAATTCAAGAGTACCATCTCAACACACGAGTGAATTCCCATTATCACCCAATCATGCAAATCCTTAAGTAGTATTCTATACCACTATAACCCTTCCGGGGTCCGCCTACACCTGACAGGCCATAGCACTCGAATTCTCCCACATGAGATCCATTATGACGGTCGACAAGCCCCGCACACACACCGAAACCAACCACATGCATAAGTAAATCACATCAAAGGAACTTATCACTGCTGCAGTGTGCCCTTAACGCTGCATTCTTAACTTTTGAACTCACTACGACCACTATTGAGAGTCATCCACTCTGACTGGCCCTGAATACAATCAACTCTAGGGCTCTCCTAGCACAGGAACGCCCTTTTCAATGAAACACGTGACTGATTCACTAACCTTACAACTCGCCCATGCCTTAAGCATAAGTTCTGAATTTTCCAAGCCCAACCCTGGCCCGACAGGGCCAACTTTTGCACATATTCATCAAATCCCACGCACAATTACCACTTTAATCTTTTCCCTTAGCTGAAATAACTTGCCAACACGCCGACAATTCGCAATCCTATGAGAAGACAACCCTACAGCCCTACTGCAGATGGTGGGACTCCCCCACTTAGCCCGAAGCCACTCCTTGAACCACTCTAGACCCTGATGAGACCCTTTCTCCTTTGATAACACGATCCCTGCCAACCGCATTCTTCAGCACTTCTTCTCGATACTCTGACCCCACGCAACCGAAGAAACCATATCATCGTCGAACCTAACATATTCCATCCGATCATGGACGATGACTACACATCACAGGTGCATATCCCACCTCACTTGAAGACACCCAGTCTTACTACTTTATCAACTCCAACCAGACCATCCAGAATCAAAATGCCTTTCCTCTCCTAAAACTAAAACACCGAAATCTCGAAATCAAACTCTGAGAATACCTCTCTTCAACCATTCATCACTCCCAACGTACGGGCAAGCATTCTATCATCATATCATCACCGCGCGACAATCAATTGCAAACATCATCACCACCCGAGCACGGCCTTAAGGCTCCCAGAACACAAATACTGAGCTGAAATAACACATTACCCTTTTGCAGGGTCATAACAACAACCATGACCTTACACATGGAAGCATCTCGGATTACATTCGTAGCACCATTCCTATTCCTCAAATTCCTTATCCATAGCAAGCGCTTCGCGACGCGTAAGATTGAGTAGGAATGAACATAGGCATAAGCCTCATAGGAATCAACTCGCACGATGAAGAATCAAGAAGGGAAGTACTCCTAACAGCCCTGTAGCCTCTCGAAGATAAGTAAAAACGCCTCTATACCAATCCGCAAGACTCTACTAGACTTGCTCATGACTCGTGAGACCTATGGGAACCTAGTGCTCTGATACCATGTTGTCACGACCCAAAAATCTCTAAGGTCGTGATGGCGCCGGACATCCATGTCAGGCAAGCCAACTTATTAATTAATTGAAATAAATTTTCGATTTTAACATTTATGAAAACATTTCCTTTCACTTAATTACATATTAACCAAATAAAAGTCTGTTAAATAAAAACAATGGTTTAAAGATTACACTTAAGCAATTATATCCCAACACATATCCCAGAACCCGGTGTCACAAGTGCATGAGCAATTTCTAAGAATTTATACAACCATTACAAAGCCTGTCCGAAATACAACTAGACAAGAAAATCTAAAATGAAATAAATACAGTATGAAGGTGACTCTGTCAGCTGCGGATCGCCTCCGGATGATGCAGCTCGCCTAAGTCTCCGAATCCTCCACATTTCTAGGAAAGTACCTGTGTAATAAAAAAAGAACAGCAAGTGTAGCATGAGTACAAAAATAACGTGTACTCAGTAAGTCGCCCACCTAACCTCAGAGAGGTAGTGACGAGAGGTCAAATTAGACACTTACTAGGATCCGACAATATAATATATGATAGAATATGATGAAATACAGTAGACATGTAAGACAGTGAGCAGCGAGTATGTATCGAGTACAGAAATCCAGGTAACTACCGAGAATAAACAACAAAGTACACTTTCCTTTTATTTTCCAAATATCTTAAGTAAACAATTGCCTCTTTATTTTCTCCCAAATATCTTATCACAAAAAAAATCATGTAGCAAACATTTAACAGTTTAACATGCGCATACGGGATAAGAACAACCGGCCTGAGCCGTCATAATAGTCACTTTGTGCACTGCCGAGGATCGAATGGCTCGTACCACAAGTGCACCTCTCAATAAAATAAGCATATCTATGCACTGCCGAGGATCGAACGGCCCGTACCAAAAGTGCATCTCTCAATAATATAATAATCCTCTCTGTGCACTACCGAGGATCGATCGGCCCGTCCCAAAAGTGCACCTCTCAATATAATAATCATATTTATGCACTGCCGAGGATCGAACGGCCCGTACCAAAAGTGCATCTCTCAATAATATAATAATCCTCTCTGTGCACTACCGAGGATCGATCGGCCCGTCCCAAAAGTGCACCTCTCAATATAATAATCATATTTATGCACTGCCGAGGATCGAACGGCCCGTACCAAAAGTGCATCTCTCTATATAGTAATCCTCTATGTGCACTGCCGAGGATCGATTGGCATGTCCCAAAAGTGCACCTCTCAATATAATAATCATATCTATGCATTGTCGAGGATCGAACGGCCCGTACTAAAAGTGCATTCAAAATCCGCCATGGCGTACAGATCGCTCCCATGAGAGTAGGGGAAATAACACTCCGCTCGCGGAATGTAAATTGCGAAGCGGTCACATGAAGACGTGCACAATCAACAATCCACCCCGAATACGTCGGGAACACAAATACTCAAGTAAATGATCGATTTCTCTTTTAAAAACCACAAATAGCATTTAAATCCCTTTTTCGAAATTCGCTTGTTGAGTTTTATATAACGTTTAATAACACGACCTTATTCAGAAATACAATTGCCCCCGAAGGAAATAAATTCTCTTTTTAGATGATTTAGAAAATAGACTCTAATCTTCCTTAGTCATTAAATTACAATTTCAACTATATTAGCAGTCTAACATCACAGACAAGATCACAGGTACAACAGGTAAGGCATGCTAGTGGGTCCTAGGCTACCCGGACTTGGCATAGTAGTAGCTACGCACGGACTCCCGTCACCTCGTGCTTATGTAGCCCCCCTCACAATAGCACCTTATTCCCGATCTTACGTCGATTAGTTTATAATGAAACTTTAACGTACGAAAATGCGGGATGTAACATCTCATTTTTCGAGCTTCCATCAATTTACTTATGGCGTACTTTCACGTACGAAAACATGGGGTGTAACATTAAGCCTTTAAACTTCAATTTTTCAACAAAATACGAAAACTCGAGCTAGGGACTTCAGAATTCGATTACGGGCATACGACCAAGTCCCTAATCACGATACGGACCAACCGGGGCCGTCAAAACACGGATCCGGGTCCGTTTACTCAAAATATTAATCGAAGCCAACTCATATAGATTTTAAAGGCAAAATCTCATATTTTATTATTTTTTAATATAAAAGCTTTTCAGAAAAACACGCAGACTGTGCATGCAAATCGAGGAAGGCTAAATGAGATATTGGAGGCTTCGAAACATTGATTTAGGGTTTAAAACTCTAAATGACCTACCGGGTCATCACAGAAAATTTTGTGGTCTTAAAATATGTCATGTGGCTTTATAGGAGAATAGCATTAAGGGTAAAATAAGAATATCAAAATTTGAAAGTTTTCAGATATAAATAGGTATTGATCTTTTTGAACAAACGAAAAAGAAAAGAATGCATGTAAAATGGAATCGAGAGAGCAATCAATAATTTTCTTAGTCCACATGTCAGTCGGAATTATAAGCATGCTCTTACGCAATTTTGTGTAAATAGTAGGGATTTGAATGTTTCTACACTCTAGCATCTAAATTAAAGTTTTCTACTAGCAGGAAACATGCTAGACAAATAGGTTTTAGTATGATTATGTTATCAATTAATCTGATATTGTAAAATAAAAGCATTATTTTTCTAGAGAAGCAAGACCAACCATTAAAGAAATCAATGACAATGCTATAATGTTAGTCCGTTATAGTCTTGACGGCAGACTAGACGTTTGCTGCTTTTTCTTGTTGATGACAATTGACTGTCAAAAAGGCAAAATGACTTTCCTTAATGTGGTGTACCAGAAAAGGAAATCATTTACTGTCAAAAAGGCAAAATGACTTTCCTTAATATGAAACGAACTTATTTTCCCTAGAACTACCTTACCTTTTAATTTCATACCAATTTTTTTGACTAACAGTTAGACATTATTCTCAAACATTAATCAAAACACTACTCTATTTGCTAATATTATTATAATTAATCTTTAATAATTTTTTAAAAAATTATTTTTCATTCACTAACCAATTATAACATTTTTTGAAAACAAAATTGTACCGATCACACACAAATGCGAACGAGTATGACAAAGGAAACATCTAATTTCAAGAAAAATAGGACCAATGGTTTAACTGCTACAAGTTCCAAGGACTAAAATTCAAAGGATGATTGTTCAACTAATTTAGAAGGTGAATTCCTCCATAATCTTGCAAGGCAATGTGTAAATAACAAGAATTCTGAAAAATATTTTTATTTCTCTCTCTCTCTCTCTTTAGTATAACCAATGTGTTGTTTTGACTCCCTATTTATAGAAGAAAGAAAGTTGCTTCAACGTTGATGCCTTTGGCATATTACTTGTGAAAGAGCTGGTCGAGAATAGGCGAAGACACCAATGATCTTAGAAATCTTAGTTGTCTGCCTTTCACTAACTTCTTCATCTACGTTAATGATCATCTTCTCGAGAATAGGTGCAGATGCCAGCACTAACCTAACAAACCGCAATTCCACTTTTGAACCATGGAATCTATTTATTCTCAGAGCTTGAAGGTTATTGAGTTCATCAATCCTGCAGCCTTGTTCTTTCAACTGATTTAAATCTACTTTCCTGGAACCTTTCTTGATCCGACTCAAATATAAGTAGTATAAAGAAAAACTAGTAAGATTTGCATCTCTATACTTGGAAAATAGAGTAACAACTCATGAATTCAACAACTCGCCAGAAGTTTAAGTAACTTCAAATTCAGACAACTTCTAAGGATGCATAGAAGGGAACAAATTTGATCTTCATCATCAAAATCGAACCCATAAAATTCGAGACTGTCCAAGTGATTGAGCATCGTTGACAGCCTCCTTGCTACATTACCAGAAGCCAAAAACTAGACAACAAAAAACCCCAAATATAACAACGTTAATAGTTACAACCATGCACGACGTCATTCTGAGTTATGCAAAGATATCAATTTCCATCTTACCTTAAGGGAGCATCCGTCCAAGATAAGTCCTCTAATTTCAGGCAAGCTGCTGAGAAGTTTTGCCAAGTTCATTGCTTCATGTTGTCTGTTTTGTGAAACTTCTTCTTGTGGTATAACTGCAAAACTTTTTAGCTTCTGACAGTCCTTGAAAGAAATCCATTTAATTGTGTCAATGCCACAATAGAAAAATGTTAAACATAAAAGTTCTGGGGAATATAGATTCAAGTGATGAAGACCACTACACCGTGCAAACATCAGATCCAGAAGGTTTGGAACAGAGAGGAAAGAAGTTGCAACGTCTAATTCAACGGCGACTCCAGGCTTTTCAGCTTGTGGAAACCTCTAAAATTGCATGGTCGCCTGAAAATGCAGTTTGAGAGATCCAGATGTTCTAGCTCTGCACCGTACACAGAGGAAGGCAACTTATAAGGAGTATTCAGATATTTTAAACACTGAAGGGTGAGCTCGACAAGACCATTTCTTGACAAATGTAGCATCCATAGATCAATAACTGAGTGCTCAGAAGGATTTATTATTGAAAGATCAAGGAGAAATGTCTTAATGGGTCCATAGTGATGCAATAGTACTCTATTAATGATGTCTGTTGTGCTTGATTGCTTTCCCTTTCTGCAGAAGTCCGCAGAAATTGTGAGCTTTGGATTTGAAGCCCAAATGTGTCTCCACTTACTGGACAAAACACTCATTCTTGCGGCATCCTCAATGGTCATGTGCTCCTGAATTTGGTGTCTGACATTAATAGGAAGATCTGTAAGTCTATCAAGTTTGTCCCTTCCATCTTGAAGTCTTTTATAGCTATTTGTCATCATGATTGTAAGTCCTGACCATTTGAACCAACAAAAATAAGTGAAGGTTGCATAGAAAATGCTTTACACATGCTGCATATGCAAATCTAACTTTATATTCTAGTCAAGAAAGTAATGTCATAGTTTAAAAAGGCTTGTATAAGATCAATCCAGACTCACGCTTATCTTGATAATCAGATGGGAATGAATCAATATGAGAGCAAAGCTCGTCAGGCAGGTTGTTTGAGATTCAAAACAGTCATCATTCTACAAATTTCAATTTTTATAGAAGTTATCCTACCAAGTACAAAGTATGGCATGAAGAGGTTATAAATATTCAGCTTTATTGATCATAGACTTCATATTGTTAGTATTGAAACCCGGAATATTGCGCTGACAAAGGAAGTACAAAAACTTGCGTTGTTCGCTCTACTAGATTAACGCCTACAGGTGGAGATGAACAATCTGTGTTCAAAAGAGAATATAAAAGTATGAAATATCAAGAGAGTAATTTCACAGCATTCACTCTTAAAGAGATACACTCAAGCAAATACATATTATTTTCATATTTTCTCAACGCTTATTATTTGGTCTCAATAAAAACTGTTCCCTTCGTTTCATTTTATTTGGCGGTGTTTGTCTAGAAAAGAGTTAGTAATAAAGTTTTTCACACATAAATTAAATATGTATAACATACCAAATATCAAATGGCAATGCAATTATACAGTTTATGGCAGAATGTATGTTTGCTGCTCTTGTTGAAAAGGCAGCCTCAAGAGGACGGTGTTCTTTGGATAGACAATAGCTCATTTTTATATTTGGTTATTACATAAAGAGAGAAAGAGCGTACTCTTATAAAGATGGTTTCTGTTGTTATAGGAAAACTGTTAAAGAGCGCTAAAATATAACAGAAAAAATCGGCTCCGAAAAGAACTTGGCTTTTATGACGAAATATTGTTGTATAGGGTGACTGGTATAGGAAGATCTGACTTACATAAAAAAATCTTGTTATTGACATATACTCTCAAAAGAGACGTACTACACAACTCTTACATGCAACTAGGCAGCCTCTTATGGAGGAATTCTATTTCTTCATATCATCATTTGAATTTTAGCGGCTAATAAGAACTTTTCAAAAGTATACATCCCATTCTTTGGGTAATAAAATAGGCATCTTCATAGAAATAAAATCTCTAAAATTACCAATAATAATTCTAGATATCTAACCAATATTTTAAGATTTTAATGCACCACTTATGATAAAGAAATACATATTTCTATCATTAAAAATTTCATACCCTTCAAAGATCTGTACATATATTTCTATTTAAAATTTCATTGACATTTTAAAATCTAAATAATTATTTTATTGTATAACGTTAAAAAAATTGATTTTTTTTGGAAATCTTTTTCTACAATGGCCAAATAATATTTAAACACCTAATTGTTATAGGTGTATAACAGAAAATCGTTATAAAAGCCAAAAAAAAACAATCGGAACAAATGAAATTGTTATAAAGAAGTTTATCGATATATATGGATATTTTGTTAACTTGTAATCCTAATCAGAGAGGTCGATGTCAACTAATCCATGTAAAAAATCAATTTTCGAAGTAGTAAACTCTTGGATAAATTAAATTATATATGACTCAGAGTTGAGAGAAGAAAAAAATCACCACTATAACATCCTTATCGAAAATGAAGTCAAACAGAAATAAAAGAAAGGAACTAACCTCACAGCGGCGACTGAGAGGGGATTCCAGAGGAGCGGGTGCTAAATATGGTTTAGGCAGAAAGAGAGACGCGGGCATACCTAGAATGCAAAAAAGGTTTTTCCCAGGTAAGGTACTTATAAGTAAATTTATATGATATTTGGGAAGAAAATCTCCATAATAAATATTACTACTCCATAACTAGTAGCCTCATAAAAATGATAATTAATATATTAAATTGGCAAAATACATAGATAGACACTCAAAGTTGGCACCAACTATTAGTTAGACACTTCAGCTTAACTAATGACCAAATAGATACTTTTTCTTGGCAAGAATATATCTCCTGGCCCAAGTTGGACAAATCACTCGTGTGACATACACTCCCGGCTGACATGTCAAATGGACAATCAAATAATTACACGTATGATACCCCTGCCCAATCAGACCTCCACCCTCCTTCCCCAACTACCTACTGCTCGCCGACCAAATCGCCAGCAAGCTAACACGGGGGCGAGGTTGAAGGGGTCTTGCGCAACCTTCGGATTATCGCAAGCAAAACCTTTTGACCGTTTCATCGACAACCTCTCATTTGTTCAACTACTAGCGTGCGCCTTAAGTTGACGAGAGTTGTTCAAAAGCAGTGGTTATGAGTTCTTTCTTGTTCTGCTTCAGAAGAGGATGCACACATTTAGTTGCCCTGGTGGATTGAATAATCTTTTTTGTTAGTGCCAAGCGACGACCTCACTGCCACTCCACCTCCTTCTTCAAAAATTCTCTCCTTCAACGACTTCTTCCATCATCCTTAACCATCAATTTCGAAAAGAATCATATAGGTGATACTTACTAGTTAAGAATAGGCCTTAAATTTGTTCGAGAACTTTTAGTGTTATTATTTTTTTTTTTTTTTTTTTTATTATTATTATTATTATTATTACTACACCCTCCATTTAACAAAAAAGAACCTATTACTATTTGGGGAGTCAAACAACGTTTTCTTGACTATATTTTTGCAAACAGTTTTTAAATATTGTAACTTGTAGTGCTTATTATGTATTTCTAAATATGCAAATTTTATTTCAAATTAAACAATTTGACTCTTATACTCCAAAAAGGTTCAAACAAATTGAAACATATAGAGTATTATTTATGTATATNTTATTTTTTTTTTTTTTTTTTTTTTTATTATTATTATTATTATTATTACTACACCCTCCATTTAACAAAAAAGAACCTATTACTATTTGGGGAGTCAAACAACGTTTTCTTGACTATATTTTTGCAAACAGTTTTTAAATATTGTAACTTGTAGTGCTTATTATGTATTTCTAAATATGCAAATTTTATTTCAAATTAAACAATTTGACTCTTATACTCCAAAAAGGTTCAAACAAATTGAAACATATAGAGTATTATTTATGTATATATTTAAATACTCTTACTTTATTTTGGCACAACAATGATATACGTTGAGCTTAAAGAAAGAAGTGAAGATTCATATCACCGATCCTAACTTTGTTTGGGACTGAGATATAGTTGTTTGTTGTTGTTGTTGTTCGTAAAATAAAAGCATTATTTTTTCTAGAAAATCTTGAACCACTGTCAAAGAAATCAATGCCAATACTCTAGAATAGTTTATTGCAAGCCGTGACGAATGGAATTTGCTCCTTTTCTCGTTGAAAAAGCAGCCTCAAAAGGACATACGGTGTTCTGGGATAGACACTAGCTCATTTTGATATTTGGACATAGGTATATTGGTATAACAAAAGTCAATTTCCAAGAAGATGTTTTCTGTGAGAAAGTCATTTCTCTTGTGTTAAATTAATAGAAAATGCGCTCCTTCCACCAAAAGGGAAAAAAAGACTCCCTTAATTCATTTTCCTTAAAACTATCTTAATTCTAAATTGATACCACATGAGTACACTCAATGGTTTACAGCCCTCTATTTAATTTCAAGAAAAATGGGGACCAATGATTTAACTGCTCAAATTCTGTTAAACTTATGAAGAAATCAGTTTGAGAAGCAGTATATTCTTGGATTAATGAATTTATATTATCACTAAGAGTTAAGAGAACCAAAAATTCATAACTGTAACATCACTTATCGAAAAGAAAATCACACAAGAAAACAAAAAAAGAAACCAACCTCACGGCGGTACAGCAGCACGGGGGAAGACCAGTAGGTGGGGGTGAGGAGTGGGTGCTGGGTAGTGTGAGCAGTGACGAGCGAGAAAGAGAGAAGCGGCCACTAATAGAATCAAAACGTTTTCTTTTCCTTCGTTATAGTAAAAAGTAATTGTGACTAAGGGTGTGTTTGGTATAACGAAAAATTATTTTTTTGAAAAATAAATAGTAATTTTACTCATTTTTTGGTATTTGATACGTAAATTAATGAAAATAACTTATCAAAAGTATTCATAAATAATGTAGTTAAAATAAACATGAAGTCATAAACTTTAAAACCAACAACCTTCCGAACCCACAAATTCCATAAACATTCGAACCGCGAAACTTTCGAACCTATAAACTCTATAATTTTTTAACCCGCAAATTTCAAACACACAAAAATTCGAGCTCATAACTTTGGGACTCGTAAAATTTTGAACCTATAAACTGAAAAATAAAAAATAAAAGAACAGAATTAGAAATAAAAAAAATTGCCACATGTGTGGGTGCAGAAAACGAAAAAATAGAAAATTGAATATACAAAAAAAAAGTAAAAAAAATATTTTTTTTCGTGGGGAGGGGGAGGGGGAACTGGGGGTCTAGGGTTGTTGTAGAAAGAAATTACAGAAAATTGAAAATACAAAAAATAATTTAAAAAAATATTTCGGGGAGACGGGTTAGCAGGGTGGGTGGTGACAGAAAAGAAAAAACAGTGAAATTTGAAAAAATGTCTTTTTGGGGAGAGGGGTGTATTGGTAAAAAAGAGCTTCGCACGTGTAATAAATATTGATGACTCAGTAGTCTACGTGGAGCAATGAAGACACGACAGCTGGACGGGACTCTATGAAGAGGTATGTGGCAAAGAGGCACGACAAATCACGCTTACGGGTTAATTAGCTACGGAAGTCTCAACCTAATTGAGAAGATGAAGAGACACGGTCAAAATGTATTTGGGCGGAACAAATGGCAGATTCAGAGATCTTCAATTAGTGATCCACACGTTACACAACATTCACGCAACAGTTACGGTTACTCATTGTAATGTTACATTAGTGTCATAATTAGTCATTAATGCTCAATCACTGAAAAAGACAGACGTTATAGTAGGAAATTCCCTATATAAGGGAGTAAAATATAACCTGTAAAGGAACATACGGACTACTATTGCAATACACTTTACTTTTCGTACATCTCATTGATTTTTCTTTATTACTTACAATCAGTCTTGCCTTAGTTATCAGAAACTCGTGTTCGTCCTAAAAATAGCTTTGGTCAAAGGATCTAATTCTTTGGTTAAACAAATTGGTTCCGTTACCGAGAATCTGATAATCTTTATTTTCTTTTCAAGCGATATCCTCTGAACTATGTCGAACTCCAACGACAACAACCAGCAAAGGAATGGAACCCCAGTTCCATCGCCTTCAGGAACCCCACGTGGTTCAAGGGAACAATCCCCAGAAAGATCCAATAACAACAATGATAATAATGATCAAACGGTGGAACAAGATCGAGTAAAGCAAATGATTGCAGAGTATGTGAGCCAAGCTTTGCAAGAATTTGCGAGGGGATTACCGGCAGCGTTACCTGCACCACCGACACCACCCCCCAATAATACCATCACCATGGAAAATCCTCAATCTGGGTTGGCAAACTCAGGAAGGGGAGATACTCCTAATGAATCTCTCGAAGCGAGACCAGGTATGTCTAATAACTTTGAATTACAGACTTTATTACTAACTTTGCAGAAACAGGTGAAGGAACAAAACGATCAAATCGAACAAATTCCTGGACTACCACCTATTATCAAAGGCATTGACGTTGATAGATATTCTCAACAACCTTGGAAATCAAGTGCAACACCCGTACCCATTCCAAAGAAGTTTAAAATGCCTGACGTACCTAAATATGATGGGACAACCGACCCACGCGACCATGTAACTGCTTTTACCACCGGAGTGAAGGGCAACGACTTAAAAAAACAAGAAATTGAGTCGTAACTACTTAAAAAATTTGGAGAAACACTTACCAAAGGGGCGCTAACCTGGTATTCTCTTCTCCCTGAAAACTCTATTGACTCTTTTGCTGAGCTTGCAGATTCTTTCATAAAGGCACACTCCGGTGCGCAAAAAGTCGAGAAAAGGATGGAGGACATCTTTAAAATAAAACAAGGAGACACGGAACTACTTCGTGAATTTGTAGACAGGTTTCAACGAGAAAGAATGCAACTACCAAGGGTGTCTGATAATTGGGCAGCTATGGCATTCGCAATTAATCTAAATGACAAAAGCTCAGAAGCCACGAGAAGACTCAAGGGAAGCTTGACAGAAATCCCAGCTACAACGTGGAACGATGTTTATAACAAGTATAGTACTAAACTTCGAATAGAAGAAGATACAATTTCTCGTCCGAAAGAGGAAGATTATACCAGATCCAAACATTCAGAATCAGAAAGGAGATCAGGTAAAAACAGGTATGATCCTTACTTGGGACCATCGGGATGTGAAACTCGTCCCAGGTTCGAAAACACCAGGTCATATTATGGACCACCAAGCAGAGATGCGGGGTCGTCCTCGTCTAGATCCATAAGGGATCAAGATCAACGACCTAGAGGTAATGCGCGAATTGGGGATCATACATTTAATATAAGTACCTCCGAACTAATTTCCGTGTTAAGAAATTTTAGTGATAAGGTTAGATGGCCCAAAGAGATGAGGTCGAATCAGAATAAGAGGAACCCAGATCTCTGGTGTGAATTCCATAATGATCATGGACACAGAACTGCAGATTGCAGATTTTTGCAAGGTGAGGTAGAACAATTATTGAAACAGGGATATTTGACAGAATTGTTCAGTGAAAAAGGTAAACAGGCGTACATGAAGAACAGGCAGGAGCCCCCAAAACCTCCATCTCCAAAACGAACCGTCAACGTGATACACGGAGGTGAAGAAGTAAACGGAGTGGTCTGCAAAACGACCACGAAGTTCACAATTACACACGGAAAACGGGTTCGTGAAAATCTGGAAGCAGACGATATAACCTTCGATGATGCAGATATCGGCGGATTAATGTTTCCTCACAATGATGCTTCGGTAATATCTTTACTTATTCATGACACTAACATAAAAAGAGTGTTGATTGATCCAGGTAGTTCAGTCAATATCATTTTGCTAAGAGTCGTGGAAGAAATGCTATTGGGGAATCAAGTAATCCCAAGGGCACGAGCCATATCAGGGTTTGATAACTCTACGGTTATAACAAAAGGAGAAATTGAACTTAGCACTTATGCTGAGGGAGTGATCAAAAGTACCAGGTTCCAAGTCATCGATATTGACATGGCTTATAACGTAACCGTAGGAAGGCCATGGATCCACGACATGAAAGCAATACCCTCCACCTTGCATCAGGTAATTAAATTCTCCTCTGAATGGGGGATTCAGCAAATTAGAGGCGATCAGCAAACCGCGAGAAATATAATTTCCGTGGTATNGGCATTGAACAACACGGATGTAGATTCCAGACCGGACGTCATTCATGAACCGGAGGAAAACGAGCACATCAAAACAACTACGGAAGAGCTCGAAGTTGTTCCATTGTCTGAACGAAAGCCTGAAAAGAAAGTGTATATAGGCAGGAAGCTGAGTCCCGGTCGAAGAGGTGAGTTAATTGATTATTTAAAGGCTAACGCAGATTGCTTTGCGTGGTCCCATTTAGATATGACAGGTATCCCACTAGAATTGATGACTCATAAACTAAATGAAGATCTATCCTTCGTACCTGTTAAACAGAAGAAAAGAAAGCAAGGACCATTCAAGAACCAAGTGATTGACGAAGAGGTACGGAAACTCTTAAAGATTGGTTCAATACGAGAGGTAACATACCCTAACTGGCTAGCTAACACTGTGGTAGTACCTAAAAAGAATGGAAAACGAAGAGTATGCGTAGATTATACTAACTTAAATAAAGCATGCCCCAAAGATTCGTTCCCATTACCACATATAGATCAAATGATTGATGCCACAATAGGTCATGAATTGTTAAGCTTTCTAGATGCATATTCTGGTTATAACCAGATTAAAATGGATCCCTCAAACGAGGAAAAACCCTCATTTATTACAAGTAGGGGGCTTATTGTTATAAAGTCATGCCTTTTGGCTTAAAAAATGTTGGAGCCACATATCAAAGACTAGTGACCAAGATGTTCCAGGAACATCTAGGAAAAAAAATGAAAGCTTACATTGATGACATGCTGGTAAAATCAACACGGGATGCAAACCATTTCTAGCACCTCTCTATTACCTTTGACATTTTACGTAGGTATAATATGAAGCTTAATCCAGAAAAATGCGTTTTTGGCGTGGAATCAGGCAAATTCTTGGGTTTCCTTGTATCAAACAGAGGAATATAGGTATATCCTTATCAAATTAAAGCTATAGAAGAAATACCTGATGTACTTATAAATAAAAAAGAAGTTCAAAGACTAACGGGAAGAATTGCAGCCTTTGGAAGATTTATTTCCAAATCTTTCGAGAAAAGTTTCAAATTCTTTGCAGTTCAAAAAGCAAAGCCGGTTCGAATGGACTGAAGAATGTCATCAGGCTCTCAAAGACCTAAAGGCTTACCTATTAAAACCTTCATTGCTGTCAAAGCCGAAGGAGGGGGAGCGACTGTACGTCTACCTTGTTGTCTCAGAAATTGCTGTAAGTGCAGTATTGGTAAGGGAGAATAAAGGTAAACAATATCCTATTTATTATGTAAGCAAGACATTACTGGATGCTGAAACTAGATATCCACATCTAGAAAAGCTAGCCTTAGATCTAATCATGGCATCTAGAAAATTAAGGCCATACTTTCAGTGTCATCCAATCACAGTTGTGACCTCGTATCCATTAAGAAACATACTGCATAAACAAGAACTATCAGGAAGATTAGCCAAGTGGGCCATAGAATTAAGTGACCATGAAATAATATATCGGCCTAGGACTGCAATCAAGTCTCAAATCTTAGCTGATTTGTTGTGGACTTTAGTAATAAAATTGTCACTGAAGTGGAAAAAGAGTTACAACTCTTCAACGGTGTTAATCCGGGTCTATGGACCCTTTTTACCGATGGTTCTTCCAATATAAAAGGTGTCGGCTTAGGCATAGTATTAATATCACCCACGGGTGAAAAGACACGACAGACTATCAAATGTTATCCTATAACTAACAATGAAGCATAGTACGAAGCTGTTATTGCAGGACTAGAACTCGCACGAGAGCTTTCAATCGAGAAAATCGTAATCAAAAGCGACTCTCAACTGGTAGTAAATCAGATGCAGGGGACTTACATCGCTCGAGAGACTCAGATGCAACAATATCTGGAAAAGGCATGAGAGCTCGTGAGACAATTCAAAACATGGAAGGTAGTACAAATACCTAGAGAGGAAAATGCAGAAGCAGATGCATTAGCTAACCTCGCAGTAGTCACGGAAGTAACAAACAAAGACAATACAATTATCGTTCATCTATTCCATTCAACGATCGACCAGAATAGAAATGAGGTAACTTTCAACTATTTAGCCTGGGATTAGAGAAACGAAATCCTAAATTTTTTGCAGAATGGAACCGTACCTGAAGACAAGAAAACAGCTCAAGCACTTCGCCGCAAAGCTACACGGTACTGCCTCATTCGCAACTCATTATATCGCAAGATGCTCGGAGGGCCCCTAGCAAAATGCCTCGGACCTAACCAAACAGAGTTTGTGATGAAAGAAGTCCACGAAGGACACTGTGGAAATCACTCAGGGGCGAGATCCTTAGTGAAAACCCTAATCAGAGCTGGATACTATTGGCCTAAGATGGAAGAAGAGGCAGAGAACTTTGTATCCAAATGCAACAAATGCCAAAGGTTTGCCAATAACATCCATCGACCAGCGGAATTATTGCATCCAATAATATCCCCATGGCCCTTCATGAAATAGGGTATGGACATAGTGGGACCTCTTCCACAGCTAAAGGACAGGTACGATTTTTGCTCATGCTAACCGACTATTTTACAAAATGGGTAGAGGCAGAAGCGTTCAAACAGGTGCGAGAAAAGGAAGTTAAAAGCTTCTTGTGGCGAAAGATAATATGCCGCTTTGGGATACCAAAGGAGATCGTGTGTGATAATGGCCCGCAATTCATAGGCTCGCAAATCATAGAATTCTTCGAAAGCTGGCAAATCAAATGGATCACTTCAACGCCATACCACCCCATGGCTAATGGTCAAGTTGAGTCAACGAATAAAGTCATCATCAACAATCTAAAGAAGCGGCTAGATAAAGCCAAAGGAAACTAGCCTGCTGAGTTACCAGCGGTACTATGGGCATACAGAACAACTTCAAAAACAGTCACGGGAGAAACTCTATTCCACTTGTCTATGGCTCAGAAGACTTAATACCTGTGGAGATTGGCGAACCAAGCATAAGGTTTACAACAGCCATGGAGGAAGCAAACAACGACGAATTGAGGACCAATCTGGACCTGCTCGAACCACGGAGAGAAGCATCACTAATACGGATGGAAACTTAAAGAAAATCATAGAGCGTTATTACAACCGTAAAGCTCATTTTAGATACTTCAAGATCGGGGACTTCATCCTCAAAAAAGTTTTTCAATCAACGAAAGAAGTAGGCGCAGGAAAGCTAAGTCCAAATTGGGAAGGACCCTACAAAGTTCGAGGCGTAGCTGGGAAGGGCGCCTACGAGCGGGAAGCTATGAACGGCAGAATCCTACCAACAAGTTGGAATGCCATCCACTTGAAGAAGTACTACTTCTAAGGAAAATAAGTTGATACCCCGGTCAGGTATCACACGTTCGATTTTATTTTGAACATTTAAAATTTTACTAACCTTTTTAGATGATAGGCATAAATCTAACCCATCACTAGATGATGATATTAGACCTGCAAAGACGTGAGGAAGTAACTAAATTCCCGGTCTAGGGTTACACTTTCTGATGGACGTTTTAAAGGGTTAAGCAGTCATCATCTAAAAATTATATACCTTCGAGTCCCATATGTTTTTCCTTTTTAGGAAAAGGACCAAAAGGAAGGAATAGTCAAGTGCTCGAGATTTCATTCTTCAAAGCTCAAACACTTGGGGGACTATACACTATGGAAGGCAAAGATGAAGCAAAAATGACTATCAAAAAGTCAAAGCTCGAAGCCTAAAGATCCATCTACCCAACAAGTCAAGTGATACGAGCAAAATTGAAAGAGTCAAAGACTCAAACACAAAGCCTCTAATCCAAAAAACCTTCGAACATGTTCAGGTTAAAAGGCAAAATATTAGCCACGAGGAAGAAATGCGCATCTTTGTACTTATTCAAAAGAAACACTGTTGTAACTAAAAACAGTTATGGATAAAAGATCATCATCATTGTACTCATTAAAAACTGTTGTAACTAAAAGCAATTACGAAATCTTTGTACTCATATAGAAAACTGTTATCAAATAAAACAGTTACGAATGAAAGATCAAAATCCTTGTACTTGTTCAAAAAATTGTTATCAAATAAAACAGTTACGGATGCAAGAGCATTTTCCTCGTGCTTATTGAAAACTGTTGTCGACAAAAACAGTTACGGGTGAAAACCCCAACTTGAATAAAAACTATTACGAACGAAAAACAATTGCTCTCTTGTATTAACTCAAAAAGACTGTTACATACGAAAAACAGTTACGAAATACAAGTGTATATCAAATCTGTTAAAAGAAAACAGTTGCAACATGAGTTTGAGACGATAATCAAACAGATGTAAAAAGTTGTGAAAGTTCAAACAAAAAACTTTCCTCAGAAACATTCTTAAACATGTGAAAAATTCCTATCACGCTATTGCATTATTACACCTTTATGAAGTTAAGACGTCTTCTTCATTAAGTGTCGATCAAAAAAGGGCCCTATTTTATAAATTATGCCTGCTACCAAAAGGCACACACCGTGCCTATTACGAAAAGGTACGAGTAATCTAAATCATCCTATATGCAAAACTCAGAGGTAAAACTAAAACCTCAAAAAATAAAGTATGCAAAAAAACTTAAAGAGTGAAACAGAAACTCAATGGAAAACAAACGTCATACTTGCATTAATATATTAAAACGGCTAAGTAAAAACTAAGTATTAACTATACTTAGCCGTATAGAGTTTTTATACATTGAGGTGCCCCTAAATTATCATTTGGGGACTTTAAAGAGATCCAAATTTACCCCCTATGGGACTGGGGTAACCACCAATTGAGACAAAGAAAAAAAATGGAGGAACCAACTTCTTAATCTTCTTAAGTAGGGGGGTTGACTTCACTGGCAGAAGGAGCAGGAGCGGCTTGGGACGAAGATACTTGAGCAGTAAGAGCCTCACTGATGCGAGACTAAATTGCATAGTTTTACATGTGATATACCTTACATTTTATGCGCATTAATGATAAAAAATACACTTGTTATGTACTTAATGGAGTTTATTTCATGTGTAGGTGAAGTGGATATGGAAACGGGGCTAAAAGGGTGCAAATACGTCGAAAAATACGCGAAAGGAAACACCCAGGCGATAGCCGGGA
>ML384544.1:1303-30375 GCA_005239525.1 Nicotiana knightiana | reverse complement strand
GTGCGTGAGATTTTGAGTGAATGTTAATGCACGAAGGGTGATGCCGTGACAATATTGTGATTTTTAAAAGAACGAAGGGTGATGCCGTGCCATGGATATGAGAAATAATGCACGAAGGAAAATGTCGTGCCATGATATTGTGAGGTAAAAACACGAAGGGTGATGCCGTGACGAATATATTGATTCCGATGGTGAGGACGAGAGTAAAAACACGAAGGGTGATGTCGTGCACTTGTTTTCGTATTACTATTATGTTGCTTAAATTGATATCTAAATTGTGCCTTACCTTGTTACCTTCATTATTTGATATTTCCTCCCCTCAGCATGTTCCCTTTTCCCTTATGCTTACTGCCTATTTCTCGTTGTATTATTTTTCTCCGTATATTGTTAAACTGCACAGGTTGACTTTGGTTGTCGTGTCCTAGCCTCGTCACTACTTCGCCGAGGTTAGGCGCGACACTTATTCAGTACATGGGATCGGTTGTACTGATGCTACACTCTGCACTTTTGTGCAGATCTTGGTGTAGGACCCTACGGACCATAGATCGAGGTTGCTGCCTTCAGTCCAGTGGAGACCCCGAGGTAGTCCTGCAGGCGTCCGCAAGCCTTAGCATCCCCTTCTACTTTATTTGTATTATGTTCTAGATATTCCAGAAACAGATGTATTTACTTTTGTTCAAACCCCTTATTTGTAGTATTCGTATATAGTCCGTAAAATTGTGACACCAAGTTCTGGGAGTTGTTATTATGGATTTTGTGTTAATATATAATTAAGTTGTTATATTATATTTCTTCCGTACTTTTATTTCCGCTAATCTTGTATGTCACCAACTAATTTCTAAAAAAAAAAAAGAGATAATGTAGAATAACCGATAACGTTGGCTTGCCTAGCGGGTTCAATGTTAGGCGCCATCACGATCTCGACGGTGGGAAATTCGGGTCGTGAAAAGTTGGTATCAGAGCACTAGGTTGCATAGGTCTCCAATTCATGGACAAGCTTAGTAGAGTCTGAGGGATCGGTACAGAGACGTCTGTGCTTATCCCCTAGAGGCTACAGAGCTTAGGAATGATTTCACATCTATTCTTCTCTGTCGTGCGATTTGAATTCTCAATACTAACTGAATTTCTACTCTATTCTCTCACAGATGGCGAGAACACGTTCTTCTTCATCCACTGATCAGCAGCCCAAGCCTCCAGTTGTAGCTCCTACGAGGGGCCAAAGACGAGGTTGAGGTCGTGCTAGAGGACAAGGAAAGGGCAGAGTTCAGCCCAGAGCAGCAGCCCCAGTGGCGGAGCCTCAGGTAGTGTTTGTTGATGAGGTTCCTGCCCAGACAGTCCCGGTTGGACCGACTCAGTTTCCCGAGGGATTCATTGCCACCCTAGTACTTTAGGATGCTCTGGCCCATCTAGTGGGCCTCATGGAGAGTGTCGCTCAGGCAGGTTTGCTTCCTGCAGCACCAAGTGTCTCTCAGGCTGGGGGAGGAGCCCAAACTCTCGCTACTCGTACTCCGGAGCAATTGGCTCCTCGGCTTCAGACTCCAGTGGCTCAGCCAGCTAAGGTAGTTCAGCCGGGTATTATGGCTCAGACCAGTGATGGAGCAGCTATGTCTACTGATGCTTTGTGGAGGTTGGACAAGTTCACCAAGCTTTTCACTACTACTTACAGCGGTGCATCTTCAGAGGATGCCCAGGACTATTTGGATTGCTGCTATGAGGTTACATGGGGATAGTGGAGACCAATGGGGTCGACTTTGCTACCTTTCGTCTGTCAGGTCCCGCCAAGACTTGGTGGAGAGATTATTGTTTGGCCAGACCAACTGGATCACCGGCCTTGACTTGGGCCCAGTTCACTCAGCTATTTCTGGAAAAGTTTCTTCCTATCACTCAGAGAGATGATCTAAGGAGGCAGTTTGAGTGTCCTCAACAAGGATCTATGACCGTCACTCAGTACGAGACCAGATTTGTTACCTTGGCCCGATATGCTATTATGATACTTCCCACCGAGCGAGAGAGGGTGTGGAGATTTATTGAGGGACTAGCTAAGCCGATCAGATTGCAGATGGCTAAGGAGACATGGAGTGAGATTTCTTTCCAGGATGCAGCCAATGTGGCCGGACGAGTTGAGATGGTTCTGTTGCAGGAGGGTGGTCAGGGGTCTGACAAGAGGCCCCGTCATTTTGGCCGGTTCAGTGGCGCCTCATCTAGAGGTAGAGATTCTTTTGGTAGGGGCCATCCTCCTAGGCCGTTTCATTCAGCACTTCAGGTTTCTCGCAGTGCCCTAGGTGTCGTGATTCTCATATGCAGTATTCTGATCAGTTTCCCTACAGTGCACCATCAGCTCCTATAAGTGCACCGCCGATTCAGGGTTTTCAGGGTGGTTACTCAGGTCGTTAGGGTCAGTTTCAGGGTCAGCAGCCGAGAGTTTGTTATACTTGTTTTGATCAGAGGCACATTGATAGGTTTTGCCCTCGAGCCTCGAGCAGTTCTCAGCACCAGGGTTCTCGTGCCATGGTTCCAGTACCAGGTGTTCCACCGTGCGCTCAGCCAACTAGAGGTGTAGGTCGAGGTGTTAGAGGTGGAGGTCAGGCAGTTAGAGGTGGAGGCCAGGCCGCTAGAGGTAGAAGTCAGCAAGTAGGAGGCCGTCCTAGGGATGTAGTTTAGACTGGTGGGGCCCAGCCCCGATGTTATGCTTTTCCAGCCAGACTTGAGGCTGAGGCCTCCGATGTAGTTATCACAGGTATGGTTTCAGTTTGCAGCAGGGATGCTTCAGTTTTATTTGATCCAGGGTCCACATATTCCTATGTGTCATATTATTTTTCTCCTTATTTGGTTATGCCTCGTGATTCTATGAGTGCTCCTGTATATGTGTCTACACCGGTGGGTGATTCTATTGTAGTAGATCGTGTCTACCTTTCGTGTGTTGTGGTTATTGGTGGTCTTGAGACCAGTGTAGATCTTCTGCTCCTGGATATGGTAGATTTTGATGTTATTTTGGGGATGGATTGGCTATCACCTTATCATGCCATATTGGACTGTCATGCCAAGACCGTGACATTAGCATTACTGGGGTTGCCTCGAATGGAGTGGAGGGGGACTCCTGGTCATTCTTCCAGCATGGTTATCTCATATATGAAGACTCAGCGCATGGTTGAGAAGGGGTGTTTGGCCTATTTGTCCTATGTTCGTGATTCTAGTGTCAAGGTTCCTTCTATGGAGTCTGTGCCCGCTGTCCGGGAGTTTCCAGAGGTGTTTCCTGCAGACCTTCCGGGTATTCCACCAGAAAGGGATATTGAATTTGGCATTGATTTGACTCCGGGCACTCAGCCCATTTCTATTCCGCCATATCGTAAGGACCCGCCAGAGTTGAAGGAGTTGAAAGAACAGTTGCAGGACTTGCTTGATAAAGGTTTTATTAGGCCTAGTGTCTCTCCTTGGGGTGCGCCACTATTGTTTGTTAAGAAGAAAGATGGATCGATGAGGATGTGCATAGATTATCGGCAATTGAACAAGGTTACCATCAAGAATAAGTATCTGTTGCCGAGGATTGATGATTTGTTTGATTAGCTTCAGGGTGCCAAGGTATTTTTGAAGGTTGATTTGAGATCCGGATACAACCAGTTGAGGATTAGGGCATCCGATGTCCCTAAGACACCTTTCCGCACTCGGTACAGGCATTATGAGTTCTTAGTGATGTCATTCGGGTTGACAAATGCCCCAGCAGCTTTTATGGACTTGATGAACTGAGTGTTCAGGTCTTATTTGGATTCCTTTGTGATTGTCTTCATTGTTGATATTCTAATTTATTCCCGCAGCCGGGAGGAGCATGAGAAACACCTTCTATTCGTTCTTCAGACTTTGAACGACAGTCAGTTGTGTGCTAAGTTTTCTAAGTGTGAGTTCTGGTTGAGTTCAGTTGCATTCCTGGGCCACGTTGTATCGGCAGAGGTTATCCAAGTGGATCCCAAGAAGATTTCAGCAGTCAAGGATTGGTCTAGACCCACGTCAGCTACAGAGATTCGGAGTTTCTTGGGCTTAGCATGTTACTATCGTCAGTTTGTGGAAGGTTTTTCATCTACTGCAGCCCCGATGACTAGGTTGACTCCGAAGGGTGCCCAGTTTAGGTGGTCAGATGAGTGTGAGGCGGGCTTTCAGAAGCTCAAGGCAGCTTTGACCACGGCACCGGTGTTGGTTTTGCCCACAGGTTCAGGGCCATATACTGTATATTGTGATGCATCTCGGGTTGGACTTGGTGCAGTGTTGATCCAGGAAGGCAAGGTTATTGCATATGCTTCGCGTCACTTGAAGATCCACGAGAAGAATTATCCAGTTCATGATTTGGAGCTAGCAGCCATTGTTCACACGCTGAAGATTTGGAGGCACTATCTGTATGGCGTGTCATGTGAGGTGTTCACGGATCACAAGAGTTTGAAAGATTTGTTCAAGCAAAAGGAGTTGAATTTTAGGCAGAGGAGATGGTTGGATCTATTGAAGGACTATGATATCACCATCTTATATCATCCGGGGAAGGCCAATATGGTGGCCGATGCTTTGATTAGGAAGTCAGCCAGCATGGGTAGTCTTGCTTATATTCCGGTCGGAGAGAGGCTGCTTGCTTTGGATGTACAGGCTTTAGCAATCGATTCATGAGATTGGATGTTTCTGAGCCTGGCCGTATTCTAGCTTATACAGTTACTCGTTCTTCATTATTTGATCGTATTCGAGATCGACAGTATGATGATCCTCATTTGTGTGTCGTCAGGGATACGGTCCAGCACGGGGATGCCAAGCAGGTTACAGTTGGTGATGATGGAGTTTTATGGATGTAGGGTCGTATTTGTGTACCCAATGTGGATGGACTTCGTGAGTTGATATTAGAGGAGGCCCATAGTTCCGGGTATTCTATCCATCCGGGCACCGCAAATATGTACCAGGATTTGCGGCAGCATTATCGACGGAGGAGGATGAAAAAGGATATTGTAGCATATGTAGCTCGGTGCTTGAATTGTCAGTAGGTAAAATACGAGCATCAGAGACCTGGCGAATTGATGCAGCAGATTGAGATTCCTGAGTAGAAGTGGGAGCGTATCACCATGGATTTCGTTGTTGGACTCCCATGGACCCAGAGGAAGTTCGATGCAGTATGGGTCATTGTGGATAGGCTGACCAAGTCAGTGCATTTCATTCATGGGGCAGTTTCCTATTCTTCGGAGAGATTGGCAGAGATCTACATTAGGGAGATTGTTCGCCTTCATGGTGTGCCCGTGTCTATTATTTCCGCCCGAGGTACGCAGTTTACCTTGCATTTCTGGAGGGCAGTTCAACGTGAGTTGGGCACGAGAGTTGAGTTGAGCACAACATTTCATCCTCAGACGGACAGACAGTCCGAGCGTACTATTCAGATTTTGGAGGATATGCTACGAGCCTGTGTCATTGACTTTGGAGGCTCTTGGGATCGGTTCTTGCCATTAGCTGAGTTTGCCTACAACAACAACTATCAGTCGAGCATTCAGATAGATCCTTATGAGGCATTATATGGTAGGCGGTGTCGGTCGTCGGTTGGGTGGTTTGAGCCAGGAGAGGCTCGGTTGTTGGGTACGGAGTTAGTGCAGGATACCTTGGATAAGTTTAAGATCATTCAGGATAGACTTCATACAACTCAGTCCAGGCAGAAGAGTTATGCCGACCGTAGAGTTCATGATTTAGCATTCATGGTTGGGGAGCGGGTATTGCTTCAGGTATCCCCCATGAAGGGCGTGATGAGATTTGGGAAGAAGGGAAAGCTAAGCCTTAGATTCATTGGTCCAATTGAGATTCTTGATAGAGTGGGAGAGGTGGCTTACAGACTTGCGTTGCCACCGAACTTATCAACTGTGCATCCAGTGTTTCATGTATCTATTCTTAGGAAGTACCATGGAGATCCAACCCATGTGTTATATTTCAGCAGTGTCAAGTTGGACAAGGATTTGACCTATGAGGAGGAGCCGCTAGCCATATTAGACCGGCAGGTTCGTCAGTTGAGATCGAAGAGTTATCCTTCAGTTTGTGTCCAGTGGAGAGGTCAGCCTGCCGAGGCGGCTACCTGGGAGTCCGAGTCGGATATGCGGAGCCGATATCCCCATCTTCTCCCGGATTCAGGTACTTTTCTATGTCCGTTGGAGGACGAACGGTTGTTTTAGAGGTGGAGAATGTGATGACCCAAAAAGTCATCTCTCATTTTTTATAAGTCAAAATGGTGTTCCGAGGCTTTGAAAACCTCCTTTTATCTCACCTCATTTTGCGTGCGCAGCCCGGGCGTATAGCCGGGAAGCTTTTATATGAAAAACTGAGAAAAATGCTAGTTTTGCCTTTAAAATTAAATTTAAGTAGACTTCAGTCAACATTTTGGGTAAACAAACCCGGACCCGTAATTTAACAGTCCCGGAGGGTCCGTAGGAAAATATGGGACTTGGGCGTATGCCTGGAATCTAGTTCCGAGGTCCCAAGCCCGAGAAATAAATTTTTGAAAGAAATTATTTTACTGAAAATATAAGAGTTTTTGGAAATTTGGTTATATTTGAAATTTATGGCATCGGGCCCGTATTTTGGTTCCGGAGCCCGATAAAGGTTCAATATGATAATTATGATATGTCAGTAACATTTGGTAAGGAACGGAGGCCGTTTGACGTGATTCGAACCCGTGTTTGTAAAATTTGAAATTTTGAAAGTTTTGAGATGTTTCTTTGATTTATATGCTCAATTCGTTGTTTAAGATGTTATTTTGGCAATTTGATCGCACGAGTAAGTCCGTAGGATATTTTGAGGTTGTGTACATGTTTGGTTTGGATCCCCGAGGGCTCGGGTGAGTTTCGAATAGTTGTCGGGGTGATTTTTACTTAGAAAATCTGGTGTCTTGTGGCTGTTGCTAGTGTCCAGGAAATTGACCCTATGCGAACGCATGTGTATCCATGCGAATGCAATGCACACACGGGGAAGGAGGCTGGGTAACACTGTGCGACCGTATAGTACAGGGTGAGAACGTGGAGCATAGGAAAGTTACTCTACGCGAACTCACCCATGTAGTCGCGAACGAATAGAGTATGGGGGGGCCTGGGGCTGGGTAGCCTATAACGCTGTGCAAACGTGGCCTGTGGTCCGCGAACGCGTAGGCCTGGGGGATTAAGCCTATGTGAATGCGCCCAAGGCTCGCGAACGCATAGAGTAAGTGTCCAGTCTTCTTAAAACAGTAGCAAAAATGGGTTTTCTTCAACATTTCATAACTCTTTTATTAAAACTCGAACTTGGGCGATTTTTGAAGAGGGATTTCACCACAAAACATAGGTATGTGTTCTTAGACTCGTTTTCTTCAATTTCCATTAACACCCATTAGATTTCTAGGCCTAAATCATGTTCTTAAGGGTAGAAAATTGGGGATTTGGGTAGAGTTAGGGCTTTTGAATAATTGGGATTTAGACCTCGTTTTGGGGTCAGATTCTGGAACTAATTATATATTCGGGCTCGTGGGTGAAGGGGTGATAGGGTTTTGGTCCGAACCTCGTATTTTGACCAAGTGGGCCCGGGGACGATTTTTGACTTTTAGGGAAGAATGATGGAAAACCTATAATTAATCCTGGATTGAATTATTTAGGATTTATTGATGTTATTGAGTTGAATATGTCTAGATACAAGTGGATTGGAGCCGAATTCAAAAGGGAAAGCGGTAATTGAGGCTTGAGTCGAATATTGTGATCTATGTTGTTTTTTCGTTAAGTAATACTTGAATTTCACTTTATTGTTATCCATGTTGGTGGAATTCCCTTGATATTGAATAGTGTTGGGTATTTGTTTCAATCAAAAAATTTTATGTGAAGTTATGCACTGAGTGAGATTGGATATAGCTGTTGACTCCCTTGCCGGGATGGTATTAATTCTACTGTTGACTCCCTTGCCGGGAGGTGATGGTTTATTTCCATTTACTCCGTTATATTGTTCCTTGTTGGATTGCTATCATTTGATGTGTTTGGGTGAGGAAGAGTGTAAAATCACTAAGGGTGATGTCGTGCGTGAGATTTTGAGTGAATGTTAATGCACGAAGGGTGATGCCGTGACAATATTGTGATTTGTAAAAGAACGAAAGGTGATGCCGTGCCATGATATGAGAAATAATGCACGAAGGAAAATGTCGTGCCATGATATTGTGAGGTAAAAACACGAAGGGTGATGCCGTGACGAATATATTGATTCCGATGGTGAGGACGAGAGTACAAGCAAGAAGGGTGATGTCGTGCACTGGTTTTCATATTACTATTCTGTTGCTTAAATTGATATCTAAATTGTGCCTTACCTTGTTACTTTCATTATTTGATATTTCCTCCCCTCAGCATGTTGTAAAGACCCGTAAAATTTTCTTGTTTAAGAATAATGCCCGAGTGAATCCCGAGTTGTTATTATTGTGGAAAATTTTAAAACAGATCTAAACTGAGTAAAAAGTACCCCGAGACTTAAAGAATGTAATTTTCCAGAAAGTAGGTATTATGAAACGCACTATGCGATCGCACAACGTGTATGCGGACCACATAAGGGTCACATACCTAGGCACGAGGCTTCCCCATTTGAAGTCAACTATGCGGTCCAGTATGCGATCGCATAACGTGTATGCATACCGCACAATTTGTCGCATACCTGGGCAGTGTGTTTTGGACTTTTTTCCCATCTTGAGGGCCATTGTGCGGTCAGATCTGCGAACCGCATGTCAGGAATGCGATCGCATTCCTGACCGCATTCTTGTGTCGGGCCCTATTTTTCTAATTTTTAAAACTCGACCCCAGTTCATTAAAACACCCCTCCCCTTCATTTTCAATCATTTTCTGAACAAAATTAGAGAGAGGGGAGAGAGGGTTCTTGAGAGAGAAGGCTTCATCTTTACCCATTAGATTTTCAAAGTCACTCATGCCTAGAAATTTCGAGTAATCATCTCCTTCTTCATTCTAACAGGTAAGAATCCCCCAACCCTTTCATTAGTTTTCTGATTTTAAACAAAAGGGGGACTCTCATGAATTGATTCTTGAAAATATAAGTTTATACCTCGCATGCATGATCATTAATGTCCATAATCTAGTAAGAGGAAGCGGGTTGGGCTAAAGTTCACAAATAAGGGGTTGGCAATCTAAAGAGGGAGTCACATAGCAGTTGATAAATGCTTAAAAAGGGTTCAAATTGCATGCATGGTTTCCAATTCCGAGTTGAATATGTTTAACTGTGAACTAGATTGACGGTACTAGTAGGTCCGGTGATTTGTTAGTAAAAGTTGAAAAGGGATATCAACCCCAGGTATGTATGGCTAACTTTAACCTTCGTAGAATCCTCTTGTTGGGTTCTAGTATGTGGTATGTGTACCTTGTTTGAAAATATGTGAATTGACTGTTCAAACGTGTTAAGACGTGAGGCTTTATTCTCTGATTCTTCCTGGTTGATTGTCATGCTACTGTGTTGTATGAAGTTGTAAAAGGTGTTTTATGTGTAATGAACGAAAGATTGATAATGTGCTTTAATGTGGGAATGTGTAAAATAGTTGAAAACCATACGTGGGAAGTAATGAAAAAGAGTATTGTGAAACAATGTAACTGAATTGAGCGATTGTGGCGACACCGTGTTCATGAAATTACTATTTGATGAGAGTTATGGTGCCTTGGGCCCAAATACATAAATTGTTGATATGAACTTGTATTCCTTGAAGTGATGATTCTTGTGATGTAATTGTCTGTGATTGTGCTGTGAATTAAAATGTCAGGCGGGGTCGGGTTGCGCGCCACAACACGAAGTAATAGGGTTGATGGGTTGTTGTGATAAGGGTGGACGAGGTAATAAGGATGAAATGTGATCGTTATCACTACTGAAATGAAAATCTATGAGCTCTTGAATATGATGATGTTGAAAGGGAAAAAGGAGAGATTGTGCATCTTGTTTGATTTTGGTTGTTTCCTTCCATGTGCATTGATTAATTGGTTCTATTGTGTTCCTTAAATTGTGTATTTCTTGATTGTACTTGGGATAAAGTTTGTCTATACATACTAGTACTATTCCACAGTACTAACGTCCCTTTTGCCGGGGGCGCTACATCTTTTATATGGATGTAGGTGGGTCCATAGCAGGTTACTCAGCTCACCATTACTGGTGCCTTCTCCTCATCCTTTTCAGCTGTACTGGTGAGCCCCACTTCCTCTCGGGGCCATGTGTAGTTCATAACATCTCCTTTTGAGTATATTATGTATTGTAAGGTATAGCTGGGGCCTTGTTGCCGGCAAGTATTGTATAAGCCCCTAGTACTCTTAGAGGCTCCATAGACACAATGTGGGTGCATATGTATATTTTGGGTAGTGGTTGTATTTGCTCGTAATCGTGGTCCGTATTGGGAAGTGTTGTATCTATTATGTATGTTTTGGAAAATCTGGTATAATAATGTAAAATGAGGAAGAATTGGATTTATTATGGTAATCACACGCTTTTAAGCTTATCCCACTGCTTCACATGAATAATGTATGTTATAAACACGGGGAAACGCGTTGGTTGGGTAAGGAAAATCAGGTTCGCTTGACTGGGGGTCACCTGGTCGAGCGCCGGTCGCGTCCCTCAGATTTGGGTCATGAAAAACTTGGTATCAGAGCCTAAGGTTTTAAAAGTGTCCTAGGATTTCTCGGAGCCGTGTCAAGTAGAGCCCTTGTTATCGGTGTGTTGTCGACCACATCTATAATTAGGGGGCTACATGGACATTTAGGAAAACACCCTTTCATTGTTATTCTATATTGTGCGGTGAAGTGGAAAGTGAAAATATTCTTTTCTAACTCGTGCTCTGTTCCAAAATTTTCAGTAATGGCACCAAGGAAGAGAGCTCGACTCGGCCTAGAGGCCAATGCCGCCCTAAGTATGGCCATAACTTCTGTACCCGATGGTGCGGGTGGGAGCAAATCCCCGACCTTGAATCCGTCTAACCTACCTGTTCCAGATCAGAGTGTTCCTATTCCTGCTGCTGTGGAGGGTGCTACAACCCCTCCCGCCGATATTCCTGATCCTTCCTCTGTTCCAGCTCTAGCCCCGGTGCTTCCGATGGGGACCTCAGGGGAGCTATTCATATGTTGGCCCAGTTAGTGGCCGCTCAGGCCCAAAGATCTCATGTTGCCCCTGCGTCCTCTAGCGGACAGGGAGATTCCGCCGGTTCCAGAGTCAACCAGTTTCTGCGGTTGGCCCCTCCAGAGTTCTCAGGTATTGATCCAGAGGTCGATCCGCAGGACTTTCTAGATGAAATGTACAAGATGCTTTGGGTTATGAAGTCTACAGAGACAGAGGGGGTTGAGCTAGCATCTTACAGGTTGAGGGGAGCAGTGTACTCCTGGTTCGAGATGTGGGAGGATTCCCGTGGGGAGGAAAGTCCTCTGGCGAGATGGGATGAATTCGTTGATGCTTTCATGGATCACTTCTTGCCTGCTGAGACTATGACAGCCCGTGCCATGGAGCTTGAGGTTCTCAAGCAGGGTAATATGAGTGTGCGGGAGTACCACATGGAGTTTGTGAGGTTGTCCAAGTACACCCCTCAGTTGGTATCGACTATGGATGCCAGAGTTCGACGGTTTGTTCAGGGCCTCAGTCCCTTGGTTGTGAATGAAGCTGCTACAGCTGCTTTGCACTCAGACATGAATTATGGTAAGATAGTGGGATTCTCTCAGGCCACGGAGGCTAGAAAATTGAAGATAAGGTCGGAGAGGGAGAGTATCAGCAGGGCCCGGTCAGCGGGCCACCCGGGGAGTTCAGTTGGAGGAGGGAGACTAGTTCAGGAGAGAGGACCATCAGGGCCATCCTGGTCTTATGCTTAGTCCTCATCCATTGCACCGCCATCAGTGCCTAGTTATCAGCAGAGCAGTCACTGGGGGACAAGATCAGATAGCAGGAGACCCCATCAGTCCGGTCGTCCAGGAGGGAGGTTCCAGCAGTAGAGGAGGGCTCTGTGCCCTAAGTGTGGGAGGTTCCATACTGAGTATTGTTACCTGGATCTTCCGGTATGCTACGAGTGTGGGGTGAGAGGTCATATTCAGCGGGATTTCCGTGCGCCCAGTCAGGGCATGGGTAGTATTTTTGCTTAGTCATCCGGTTCTTCAGTCGCCGCATCCTCAGTACTTCCTCCAGCTCCAGCAGGGCATGGTGCAGTTAGATGTGGAGTTCGTGGTAGAGGTGGACCCAGCCGGTTCTATGCTTTGAGTGGTCTCCAGAGTGCGGAGGCTTCTCCAGATGTTGTTATAGGTATTCTGGATGTTCAAGCCCTTGATTGTTATGCTTTTATTGATCCAGGGTCCTCCTTGTCCTCTGTTACCCCATTTATTGCTTCAAGTTTTGGGATAGAACCCGAACAGCTTTATGAGTCGTTCTATGTGTCGACTCCGTTTGGTGATTCTATTACAGCCGCACGAGTCTATAGGAATTGTGTTGTCACAGTGTGTGGTCGATATACCACGGCCGATCTTATCGAACTAGGGATGGTAGATTTCGATGTTATCATGGGAATGGTTGGCTTTACTCGTGCTTTGCTAAACTCGACTGCCGAACCAGAGTTATGAGGCTAGAGTTTCCTAACGAGTCAGTTATTGAGTGGAAAGGGAATGGTGTGGTTCCAAAGGGTAGGTTTATTTCGTACCTTAAGGCCTCGAATATGATAAAGAAGGGGTGTGTTTATCATTTGGTCCGGGTTGCGGACACCACTTCAGAAGTGTCTGCCCCCGAGTCCGTCCCAGTCGTAAATGAGTTTCTTGAAGTATTTCCGAACGAGCTTCCAGGATTCCGCCAGATAGAGAGATCGATTTCGGGATTTATGTATTGCCAGATACGCAGCCAATATCTATTCCACCATATAAAATGGCGCCAACAGAGTTGAGGGAGTTAAAGGAGCAGTTGAAAGACTTATTAGAGAAGGGGTTCATTCGGCCGAGTGTGTCACCGTGGGGGGCTCCAGTTCTTTTCGTCAGGAAGAAGGATGGGTCGCTTCGAATGTGTATTGACTATCGGCATCTCAACAAGGTCACTATCAAAAACAAGTATTCATTGCCTCGGATAGATGATTTGTTCAACCAATTGCAGGGTGCGAGGTTCTTCTCCAAAATTAATTTACGGTCGGGGTATCACCAGTTGAAGATCAGAAAGCAGGATATTCCGACGACCGCCTTCAGAACTCGTTATGGCCATTTCGAATTTTTGGTAATGTCCTTTGGACTGACCAATGCTCCATCGGCTTTCATAGATCTTATGAATCGGGTTTTCAAACTATTTCCTGACTCCTTCGTGATTGTTTTTATTGATGACATCCTTGTCTACTCGCGAAGTCAGAAGGATCATGCTAATCACCTCAGAGCAGTTCTGTAGACTCTTCATCAGCACCAATTGTATGCCAAGTTTTCAAAATGTGAATTTTGGTTGGAGTTAGTTACATTTTTGGGCCATGTTTTTTCCAGAGAAGGGGTTGAGGTTGATCCCCAGAAAATCACCGCAGTAAAGGATTGGCCTAGACCGACGACCCCGACAGAGATTCGTAGTTTCTTGGGTCTAGCCGGGTATTATCGGAGGTTTGTGGAGGGGTTCTCTACCCCCGCCTCCCCACTTACTAAATTGACGCAAAAGGTAACTAAGTTCCAATGGTCCGACGCTTGTGAAAAGAGCTTTCAGGAATTGAAATCAAGATTGACTTCAGCACCGGTGTTAACTTGGCCAGAAGGCACGGAGGGATTTGTGGTTTATTGTGATGCTTCAAGGGTTGGTTTGGTGCGTGTGTTGATGCAACACGTGAAGGTTATAGCCTATGCTTCCAGGAAACTCAAGAATCACGAGAAGAATTATCTGACGCATGATTTAGAACTCGCGGCAGTTGTGTTCGCATTAAACATTTGGCGGCATTATTTGTATGGGGTCCATGTGGACGTGTTCTCAGACCACAAAAGTCTCCAATATTTGTTCAAGCAGAAGGAGTTGAATTTAAGGCAGCGGTGATGGTTAGAATTGCTTAAGGATTATGATATGAACATTTTGTACCATCCGGGAAAAGCAATAGTGGCCGACGCTCTCAGTCGGAAGTCTATGGGCAGTCTGGCTCATTTGGAGAAAGATCAGAGGCCGTTGGCTCGGGAGGTTTGTCAATTGGCTAGTCTGGGGGTCCGTCTATTGACCTCAGACGAGGGGAAAGTCATGGTGCATAATGGGGCAGAATCATCACTTGTAGCGGAAGTCAAGGAGAAGAAGTTTATTGATCCACTATTGGCGCAGTTGAAGGAGGCAGTTTTGAATAACAAGATTTTGGCATTTTCACTCGGGAGTGATGATGGTGTTTTGCGGTGCCAGGAAAGGTTATGTGTTCCTGATGTAGATAATCTTCGGGAGAGGGTAATGGCGGAATCTTACAATTCCAGGTATTCTGTGCACCCAGGTTCTATGAAAATGTATCAAGATCTCTGGGAAGTTTATTGGTGGAGCGGTATGAAAAGAGGTGTGGCAGACTTTGTATCTAAATGTCTGAATTGTCAGCAGGTGAAGGCCGAGCATCAGAGGCAGGGTGGGCTAACTCAGCTTATGGAAATTCCAATGTGGAAATGGGAAATGATCAACATGGATTTGGTGGTAGGGTTACCTCGCACTCAGTGCAGGTTCGACACTATTTGGGTGATAGTGGATCGACTCACGAAATCAGCGCACTTCTTGCCGGGCAAATCCACCGATACTGCAGAACAGTACACTCAGTTGTATATCAAGGAAGTAGTCAGGCTTCATGGTACCCTAGTTTATATTATCTCAGACCGAGGAGCCCAGTTCACGGCTAATTTTTGGAGGAAATTTCAGCAAGGTTTGGGTACTCAGGTAAATCTCAGCACAACTTTCCATCCGCAGACTGATGGTCAGGCAAAGCGGACTATTCAGCCGCTTGAAGATATGTTACGGGCTTGTGTGTTGGACTTCAAGGGTAGTTGGGATGATAATTTACCGCTTATCGAATTTGCTTACAATAACAGCTTTCACGCTAGTATTCAGATGGCCCCATTTGAAGCATTGTACGGAAGGAGGTGTAGATCTCCGATTGGGTGGTTCGAGGTTGGTGAAGCAGAATTGTTAGGGCCAGATATTGTGCACCAAGCATTAGAAAAAGTCAGAGTCATTCGGGAGAGGATGAAACCCGCTCAGAGCCGTCAAAAATCCTATGCGGACGTTCGTCGAAGAGAATTGGAATTCCAAGTTGATGATTGGGTAATGTTGAAAGTATCTCCCATGAAGGGAGTGATGCGGTTTGGGAAGAAAGGGAAATTGAGCCCAAGGTATGTCGGGCCATATCGGATTGCTCAAAGGATAGGACAAGTGGCTTATAGGTTGGAGTTACCCCCTGAATTGTCATTAGTGCACCTAGTGTTCCACGTGTCCATGTTGAAGAAAGTGGTTGGAGATCCATCGCCATTGTGCCAGTTGAGACTATTGAGGTTAATGAAGAATTATCGTATGAAGAGGTTCCGGTTGCTATTCTTGATAGGCAAGTCTGTAGATTGATGAACAAAGAAATTGCTTCAGTTAGAGTATTGTGGCAAAGTCAGCACATTGAGGAAGCCACGTGAGAAGCGGAGAATGAGATGAAAGAAAAACATCCCCATTTGTTTGAATAAGCCTAGTAGTGATCGTCAGACCTGTCATCTCTAGGCAAATTATATTTTATGTCCGGTTTTGTGCAAAAGCACCCCATCTTCCCCTAATTGCCTTATTGTTGTAATCTCCCAATGTGTGCTAAAACTGAACCCGTTATTCCATTTGGGTAGAGTGTAACCCTTGGGGTAAATGAAAGTTTTGTGGAACGTATGTGTTAGGCAAGTGATTAATAGTAGTATAGGTTGGTAATGATTAATTGAAATGAATATAGTGTATTGAGGTGATTGGGTTGTATGGGACTCATTAAAGTGGCCCAGTTATGTGCAAAAATGTGAATCATGTGCAAATTTGTGGCGTGAGCAGAAAGGACTATGTGTAGTTGACAAAATGATTAAATAATTACCAATTGTTGAGGTAACAACGTTGTGTGTGAGTTATTGGGTGATTTAAAACTGTGTAATGGTGCTTGAAAATGTGTTTCGGGGGCTCTCTGGCAGGTAGATAGGTCTAATTACAATTTGAAGAGGGATTTCACCACAAAACCATAGGTATGTGTTCTTAGACTCGTTTTCTTCAATTTCCATTAACACCCATTAGATTTCTAGGCCCAAATCATGTTATTAAGGGTAGAAAATTGGGGATTTGGGTAGAGTTAGGGCTTTTGAATAATTGGGATTTAGACCTCGTTTTGGGGTCGGATTCTGGAACTAATTATATATTCGGGCTCGTGGGTGAAGGGGTGATAGGGTTTTGGTCCGAACCTCGTATTTTGACCAAGTGGGCCCGGGGTCAATTTTTGACTTTTAGGGAAGAATGATGCCTATAATTAATCTTTGGGATTGTATTATTTAGGATTTATTGATGTTATTGAGTTGAATATTTCTAGATACAAGTGGATTGGAGCCGAATTCAAAAGGGAAAGCGGTAATTGAGGCTTGAGTTTGTCGTGGAATTTGAGGTAAGTGTTTGGCTTAACCTTAGCTTCAGGGAATAGATGTTGTGTCCTATTTGTTGTGTGTAAGTATCATGTTCAACGCATAGGTGAGGTGACACGTACCTATACGTTGGTGTCGAGCATGCTCGTGAGTCGAATATTGTGATCTATGTTGTTTTTTCGTTAAGTAATACTTGAGTTTCACTTTATTGTTATCCATGTTGGTGGAATTCCCTTGATATTGAATAGTGTTGAGTATTAGTTTCAGTCGAAGATTTTTATGTGAAGTTATGCACTAAGTGAGATTGGATATAGCTGTTGACTCCCTTGCCGGGATGGTATTAATTCTACTGTTGACTCCCTTGCCGGGAGGTGATGGTTTATTTCCGTTTACTCCGTTATATTGTTCCTTGTTGGATTTCTATCATTTGATGTGTTTGGGCGACGAAGTGTGTAAAAGCACGAAGGGTGATGCCGTGTGTGAGATTTTGAGTGAATGTTAATGCACGAAGGGTGATGTCGTGCCAATATTGTGATTCGTAAAAGCACGAAGGGTGATGTCGTGCCATGATATGAGAGATAATGCACGAAGGAAAATGCCGTGCCATGATATTGTGAGGTAAAAGCACGAAGAGTGATGCCGTGACGAATATATTGATTCCGATGGTGAGGACGAGAGTAAAAGCACGAAGGGTGATGTCATGTACTTATTTTCATATTACTATTCCGTTGCCTAAATTGATATCTAAATTGTGCCTTACCTTGTTACTTTCATTATTTGATATATCCTCCCCTTAGCATGTTGTAAAGACCCGTAAAATTTTCTTGTTTAAAAATAATGCCCGAGTAAGTAGGTATTATGCGACGCACTATGCGATCACACTGCGTGTATGCGGACCGCATAATGGTCGCATACCTAGGCAGGATTCTGCCTCATTGAAGTCAACTATGCGGTCCAGTATGCAATCGCATAACGTGTATGCGGACCGCACAATCGGTCGCATACCTGGGCAGTGTGTTCTGTTTTGGCCCATCTTGAGGGCCATTGTGCGGTCAGATCTGCAAACTGCATGTCAGGAATGTGATCGCATTCCTGACCGCATTCTTGTGTCGGGCCCTATTTTTCTAATTTTTAAAGCCCGACCCCAGTTCATTAAAACACCCTTCCCCTTCATTTTTAACCATTTTCTGAACAAAATTAGAGAGGGGGTAGAGAGGGTTCTTGAGAGAGAAGGCTTCATCTTTACCAATTAGATTTTCAAAGTCACTCAGGCCTGGAAATTTAGAGTAATCATCTCCTTCTTCATTCTAACAGGTAAGAATCCCCAAACCCTTTTCGTTAGTTTTCTGATTTTAAACCAAAGGGGGACTCTCATGAATTGATTCTTGAAAATATAAGTTTATACCTCGCATGCATGATCATTAATGTCCATAATCTAGTAAGAGGAAGCGAGTTGGGCTAAAGTTCACAAATAAGGGGTTGGAAATCTAAAAGGGGAGTCACATAGCAGTTGATAAATGCTTAAAAAGGGTTCAAATTGCACATTCTGAGTTGAATATGTTTAACTGTGAACTAGATTGACGGTACTAGTCCGTCCGGTGATTTGTGAGTAAAAGTTGAAAAGGGATTTCAACCCCAGGTATGTATGGCTAATTTTAACCTTCGTAGAATCCTGTTGTTGGGTTCGATAATGTGGTATGTGTACCTTGTTTGGAAATATGTGAATTGACTGTTCAAACATGTTAAGACGTGAGGCTTTATTCTCTGATTCTTCCTGGTTGATTGGCATGCTACTGTGCTGTATGAAGTTGTAAAAGGTGTTTGATGTGTAATGAACGAAAGATTGATAATGTGCTTAAATGTGGGAATGTGTAAAATAGTTGAACACCATACGTGGGAAGTAATGAAAAAGAGTATTATGAAACAATGTAACTGAATTGAGCGATTGTGGCGACACCGTGTTCATGAAATTACTATTTGATGAGAGTTATGGTGCCTTGGGCCCAAATACATAAATTGTTGATATGAATTTGTATTCCTCGAAGTGATGATTCTTGTGATGTAATTGTTTGTGATTGTGCTGTGAATTAAAATTATCAGGGGGGGTCGGGTTGCGCGCCGCAACACGAAGTAATAAGGTTGATGGGTTGTGGTGATAAGGGTGGCCGAGGTAATAAGGATGAAATGTGATCGTTATCACTACCGAAATGAAAATCTATGAGCTCTTGAATATGATGATGTTGAAAGGGAAAAAGGAGAGATTGTGCAACTTGTTTGATTTTGGTTGTTTCCTTCCATGTGCATTGATTAATTGGTTCTATTGTGTTCCTTAAATTGTGTATTGCTTGATTGTACTTGGGATAAAGTTTGTCTATACATACTAGTATTATTCCACAGTACTAACATCCCTTTTGCTGGGGGCGCTACATCTTTTATATGGATGTAAGTGGGTCCATAGCAGGTTGCTCAGCTCGCGGTTAGTGGTGCCTTCTCCTCATCCTTTCAGCTGTACTGGTGATCCCCACTTCCTCTCGGGGCCATGTGTAGTTCATAACATCTCCTTTTGAGTATATTATGTATTGTAAGGTATAGCCGGGGCCTTGTTTTCGGCAAGTATTGTATAAGCCCCTAGTACTCTTAGAGGCTCCGTAGACACAATGTGGGTGCATATGTATATTTTGGGTAGTGGTTGTATTTGCTCGTAATCGTGGTCCGTATTGGGAAGTGTTGTATCTATTATGTATGTTTTGGGAAATCTGGTATAATAATGTAAAATGAAGAAGAATTGGATTTACTGTGGTAATCACACGCTTTTAAGATTATCCCATTGCTTCACATAAATAATGTATGTTATAAACAGGGGGGAAACGCGTTGGGTGGGAAAGGAAAATCAGGTTCGCTTGACTGGGGGTCACCCGATCGAGCACCGATCGCGTCCCTCGGATTTGGGGTGTGACACATGTTCCCCTTTTCCCTTATGCTTACTGCCTATTTCTCGTTGTATTATTTTTCTCCGTATATTGTTAAACTGCATAGGTTGACTTTGATTGTCGTGTCCTAGCCTCGTCACTACTTCACCGAGGTTAGGCTCGACACTTACTCAGTACATGGGGTCGGTTTTACTGATGCTACACTCTGCACTTTTGTGCGGATCTTGGTGTAGGACCCTACGGACCATAGATCGCGGTTGCTGCCTTCAGTCCAGTGGAGACCCCGAGGTAGTCCTGCAGGCGTCCGCAAGCCTTGGCGTACCCTTCTACTTCATTTGTATTTTGTTCTAGATATTCCAGAAATAGATGTATTTACTTTTGTTCAACCCCCTTATTTGTAGTATTCGTAGATAGTCCGTGAAATTGTGACACCAAGTTCTGGGAGTTGTTATTATGGATTTTGTGTTAATATTTAAGTAAGTTGTTAGATTATATCTCTTCCGTACTTTTATTTTCGTTGATCTTGTATGTCACCAACTAATTGCTAAAAAAAATAAAGAGATAATGTAGAATAACCGGTAACATTGGCTTGCCTAGCGGGTTTAATGCTAGGCGACATCACGATCCCGACGGTGGGAAATTCGGGTCGGGACAACCTCAGATGTATTATTCCCCTCAACTATTGCCTCATCACAAACAAGATTAACAGTTGTATTCTGTTAATGTATAAATATGTATATGAGTGTTTTATAAGGTTGAAAATAAACATAAATACAACTATATATATGTTTCAGTTACTGTATTCTGTTAATTTATACTGTATTTTCAAGTTAATGTATACTGTAGAAAATGGAGAACTGTTACTTTAAGTCTTTAGCACCCGGGAAACACTTGATGTAAAAGTAAGTATATAACCAACAAGCATTTCTAACAAGCTTCAATCAAGAAGTGAACCTTAACAGCTATTGAAGCCGCGATATCCATCATCATAACATACAGTTTTTCTCTATCTTCTAGACTTTAAATTATGGAATTTGAACTAGAACACACAACATTACCAGCAATCCTTCAAGGAAGTTGTGCAGTTTGCTTAGGTACAACCTTTCAGATTTTCTGATATGCATCTTAACTTAAACTAATGAATCCTCAAAGTAATATCTGCATAATCAGAAGTTTAAACACTCAGATGACACCTTCAAATTACTTAAAACATGTATGTAGTGCAACCTTCAAATTATTAGAAGCCATTTTGCACCAGAATGTAGTGCCAATATTGTTTGTTAGCTAGGCCAGAACTAATGAGCTTGTGTGGGATATTCTATGTATGTTGGTATACTGATAAAACCTGGCCCTTGTCCTGTACAGGTGCTCATCAGTTTTGGGATTTCACCAAAAAGAGGAAGGAGAAACTGATTAGCTAAGGAGAAGAGTGTCACTCATGTATTTCAAGTTAATGTATTTCAAGTTAATGAATATTGTATTATGTTAAACATAAATACAACTACATACAGATTATGTTGTATGTAGTTGTATGGAACTGTATGTTGTATGCAAAATGAAAATACAGTATACATTAACATAATACACCTAGAAAAATAAACATAAATACAAATACATACATGTTTCATTTTATATATACTTGTATTTCAAAATGTGTATGGTGTGGTATAGATGATTAATGTGAATCCATAAGAAACATATAGTCTTATTATGTTTATATAAACATAAACTAACAGAGGTTAAAAAATGTTAACCTCTAAATTCTCGCCGACAACTATATCACTCTTTGTCTGGCCTTTGGGATTATCTTGCATGTCGTCATCAGGCGACATTTGAATACCATCATCACGTCTCACCGTGTTTTTCTTTCTCTGGAATACCCTTTCCGTGGGCTGATTTGCTTTAATCTGGTCAGAAAGCTTCTTAAAGTTTTTATTGATCAATGTTCTTAAAGACGTGAACTCGCCCATAACCTAATGAAAACATAAAAAATTAGATAGGTGTTGGAAAAATATATGAATGTTAATTTCCAAATTGTAATGTTTACTAATGGCATACAAAACTCACATAATCTTTGAATGAATTTAGATCATTCCTCAAAGAAGATACTTCATCTGTTTTAGAATCTGCTGGCTTATTATCATGCAAAACACAGTTTGATTGACTTCAGATATACCAGCATCAGGAGTCTTGGATTTAGTCTCTGCTTTTAAGGGATCTATAATCTGCTCTTTGCACTTCTTGTGGGGCGGAGATGAAGAAGGTCCAACACTTGCATCATATTTTTTCACAGGCTGAAGCTGCAGTATAGGACAAAAGTCATTTGAATCATCCGAATCATCTACATGCTTGTCTGAATGAGTATTGGTAGGACTGTTATCTACCTCAACGCCTCCCAGAGAAATCTGAATAACAACAAGCTCTACATCACTTGGGTGGACGTCGTTGTAAACAATCTGAAATAAAAATTGTATGTTATATAAAACCTATATTTAAATTTTGCTTGTGTGCAACTGTAGGCTGTATACAAATGGAAAGTGTAGTTGTATGCAGATGAATGTTGTATGCAAATGAGAAATATAGGTTGTATGTAGATGTATGTTGTATGCATATGTATGTTGTATGTAGATTATATTTTATGTAGTTGTATGGAACTGTAGGTTGTATGCAACTTGAAAATACAGTACTTATTTAGATGTATGTTGTATGTAGATCTCTGGACTTATCAAATATTGTATGCAAAATTAAATATCAGGAACTTATGAAATAGTAACTTACCATGTTTCCCTGGTGTTTGAACATGCCATTCATCAGATAGGCATAGGTTGGTTGATTGACAGTGGTTCTCCAATTGAGTAATCTGGGTACCCGATTACCAAGGCGCTTTGCAATTTTGGGGTCAACCTTTGAACAACACTCATAAAATCAAACTTGCATGGCAAGAGGCATCCCGGCTATCCTGTAGTACTTCTTATGATAATCCATTTTCTTACTAATAGATGTAATAAGGTATGCAAAAGTACCCCATGGATAATCAGGGTATCTCCCACTCTCGACCAAGTCAAAATGTACTCGTGGGATGGTTGTAGTTTTCTTCTCTGAAGAAAATATCCATGTGTGTATGAGATACATCAATGTTATCTTTATGGCATCCCCATCGTTGTCATCACCCCATTTCTTTTCATCAAAGCATGACAACAAAGCTTCCTTTTTGACCAGCTTTGCACCACCAAAGTATGTCTGAACAATACGGTTGGGCACCTCTGTGTTGAACTTAAATTTAAGTGGGTCACCAACACATTTGAGACCAGTGATGAGCGCAAACTCCTTGATTGAGAAGGAAATTATTGTACCATTGACGTATATTGAAAATACGTCATCAGTACTTCCTTCTAACTGTAAAACCATGAAGCACCTGAAGAGCTGATGTTGTACCTCACATTGATCCATATCAAGGAGACTTCCAAAACAAGTAGAACTCAATAGTTTATACTGTTCTGGAGTAAGCTTTTCTTTGAGATCGGATACTATGTATGTGTTTGTATATGAACAAATATGTGGTGATAATCTTGGCGGCTGTTTCACAAACAATTTTATTTCCTGCATACAAACAAGAATTTTAAAAAGGTTTTATATTCATAATGAATACATAAACTCATTTGGTGTTATGAATAATATAAATACAACTAGATACAATATGAAAAATATTTATGAGTACGAAATACATGCTGGACTATACAACACCAACTATATTAACCCATTACTAATCATTAACACTATTACTAATCCAACATAGAGGTACATCCCTTAATCAAACATTTAAAGGCAGTTAGGGACATAGTCTGAATTAGGCTAATAAACATGATAGCAACACATATAATTGACATAGAACCACAATCTTTGAATCAATCACAAAAACTCATTAGAACTTAAGTCCATCATTTTAGAGAAAACAATGGAACTCACAAGTGTAGCTAAACGAGCACAAACATGAAAGTTAACAGAAGGCTTTCAAACCTACACATAATAAATTTGAATACATCTAAATAAATTTAAATACAAAATATAGTAGACTACGTAAGCACAACTCAGTGAATTACATTGTAAATGTGCAAATGAGTTATGGATTGTTTTAATACTTATGAATACATATAAATACATACGAATACATCAACATACATATAAAACACATTAAATATTATGAATTCATGAATATACACATAAGCATCGACTACTTTGAATACATATTGATACAATAACAATTACCTTTTCGTGCTGTGTATCCGAGCTTCTTCTTTTTTGCATCAACATTCTTAATCTTGACACATGAAGTATTATTTGTAGGTTTTTTCCTCCTTTCCGCAACTGAAATTTTTTTTCTTTTGAAGATTTCTTAACCATAATAGTTTTTGTGGGGAGGTCTTTTCTTTATTCTCCAATTTTTTTTATTTCTATGCTTCTTTTCTTTTCTTTTCTTTTTCCCTTTTTTCTTTCTTTTCTTCTTTTCTTTTTTCTCGTTTTCTTCTTCTTCTCTTTTTCCTTTTCTAATTTCATTTAACTTCTTTTTTTATATTCTTTTCTCTTCATAATCTAATTTTATTTACTTTTTTCACTATTTTTTATTATTCTTTTTTTATACTATTACTAAAGAAAATTTAATTGTGTACCAATTAAATGTAGTTAATACAATAAAAAAAATTAACTAATATATGATACTAGTATAGTATATAGCTATACCAACATGGTATATAATTGTACTCAAAGAGTTAAAAAAAAATTAATTCAATTATTAAACTGAAATAATATCAGTTGTCGATAAAATTTTCAAGAAATTCTAAAAGGACCTAACTGTATGAGTATACTGTTATATTGTATAGCATACTGTAATAGTATATCATTGGAATGAACTGTATACCAAAATGACATATAATATATCATTTTGGTATACAGTATACATTCTTCTTCGCTAGTTCAACGCAGTAAATTATACACTATTGAATTAACCAAAATGGTTTATAATATATTATTTTGGTATATAGAGGATTGGTTCATTCCTTCAAAAAAATTAGTAGTATACTATTATAGTTAATTATGTACTTTTGAATTAATTATTATATACCAATACAGTATACAATATACCATTTTGTTATACAGTGCAAATCTGTCTTTTTTGCCGTTCAACTCAATTTCAACCCAAAATTTATAAATCTACTCTAAAATCTCCACCAAATTGACTCAGAATATAGCCACATCCTCCAATTAACATTTCAAACATACCCAGACAGAATTGGATCAAAATAATCACAAACTCAACAACCCAATTTATGAGTTTCAAAGCTTCAAGGTCCTCCAATGGCGGATTAATATTTTGCACAAGTCAGAAGTCTTGGAATTTAAGTCATAGAATAAAATAGAACGAAAAAAAGATTTGCATTTTTAATTTTCCCCTCACGCTGGGTAAAAGCTTAAAGCAACTTAAAAGGGATAAGGCAAGTGAATTTATGGGTAATAAGTTTAAATTGCCTAGGTAGGAGTTGTAATTAATTTCCAAATGGGTAAATCCTGGTAAATAGTTTGGGAGTGATAGGCATTTAGTGTTATTTCCTCATTTCACAAAGAGATTTTATCTTTCTATATAATATTTGAAATTTATTTATCAAAATTGTCTTAATTTTATATATTACTCGTCTTAAACAAGGATTACTTACAAATTATATACAATAAATTATTAATACCATAAATTAGGGGATTTAGTTATATTTTTTTCTCCACTCCTCTTTTAATAAAACTCCTTCCAGCTGTGTAACCTATTTTAAACCGTAAAAATGGAATTTCAGTTACAAAAAGAAGGAAATATTCATAAACGGGAATTTCATTTGTTTTGATCCATAAAGGGGATTACTTTTTCTGGCTGCAACTTGATGCTGCAGTCACTTTGATTTGGATATCTCTCTGCGACCACATTCTTGCTTAGAAGTGTTGTACTTTTGTATTTGTGTATAAGTTCTCTGGGAATCAAAACAGGGAACACATCTGATAAAGAAATAAAATATCCGCTTAACAATTTTTGTTTTTGTCCTCTTAACTAAATCCAATCAATCCTTTAATTCCCGACGTACCATTTGTAGAATAATGTATGCAAAATCAGAATATGTATTTTTTTTTAACAATAAATTTATAAGTGGCACCACATGTCCCAGATCTTCTGAAAATTATAGTGTAATCTTAGTATTGTTGCTTATCAAAAGGAAAACAAATATGAATCAATGTACATGAGTCGATGGAATTCATTTTTTACTTTTCGTTTCTTAATAAATTAATTGAGCAAAGAACAACAAATGGTACATCAACATACAAATTAAAAATAAATTTCGTACAAATTTAATGCAAATTTGAATATCTACAACAACATACATAGTAAAAATAAGTTTTATAAAAGTAATTTTATATTATACAACTTATCTACAACTTTCATACATTATTTATACACAGTTAAATGCAACTACAATATCATCAACTTAAGTACAATTTTTTTACAAATTTTATACAATATGTCTTTTGTATATTTTGTATCTGATTTAAACATAGTAAAAATAAATTTCATACAACTAATTATATATTATACAATTTATTTACAACTTATCTACGACATTCATATATTATTCCTACCCAATTAATTCAGTTACAATATCATACAACTTACATACAATTTTTATACAAATTTTATACAATATATCTTTGTATATATTTTGTATCTGATTTGTATATATTTTATCTGTGGTATGTGCTTCTTCCTCTCTAAAATTCTAATAAAAACTTACTCTCTTAATACAATTTCGATACATATCTTTAACTTTATGTAAAAATATCGTACTGATAACTTAAATATAAATTTTACACAATGATTCACACATTATACAAATATTTTCAACTTTCATACAACATTCAAATAAAAAAATATATATAACTACAACAAAATACAATTATACTACAATTTTGTAAGTATATTGTATGTCATGTCTTCTTCTTCTTCTTCTTCTTCTTCTTCTTCTTCTTCTTCGACGAGTTTTAATATAAAATTCAGCCAAAACCAAGTCTAATCTTCACCAAACACCCTCAAAATTGAGATATAAACTCCAAAACAATATTCCCACTTGTTTCCAACAACACTCAATCCAAACAAATAATAATTTTTGAAAACCCAAATTCTAATTCAAAGCTTCAAAGCTTTTTAATGGTTGTCAAAGATGGAGAGTCAAACACCTTCAAAGTTTATTGATTGACAATTTTAATTTGAACACCAATTGTGCAACATGAAAGGAAATTACTACGTTAAAACTCTATAGTAAAACGATTGAAATCCATTGATTATATACAGCATGAAAGGATAAAAAAAAGATAGGACATCAGAGGAATAAAAATTGGGTAAAGAACAGAGAATTAGAGATTGAGAGACAAACAACAATGGAAAGAGAGAGAGAGAGAGAGAGAGAGAGAGAGAGAGAGAGATGAGGGGGAGAGAATAAGGATGTGAAATAATTGATTCCTAAAATAAATGGATACTCATTTAATTTCTAAAGTGTATATAATTGGTAAATTGTATATACTTATGTAATTAAATTGAAACTTGAGTATGTAGGGTAATAAAGTTTCAAATAGTGTATAGGAAGGTAAAAATCCCTTTCACAAATTTACTCAAGAAGATTTTTGATCAAATATAAAAGAAAAACTAACCTGAATAGATGACAAATTACAATATATACATAATTCATACATAATATATGCGTAGGTATATATATGTTTACCCTAAAATTTGGATAACAATTAAACTTATATTGTGGTTTTAAGGATACATAATTTCTCTCAACACCAATTGATAAATTTGAAGGTAAATGATAAAATTAAATTATAAGTAAACCAAACCAGTATTCAGACATAACTCAGCCCTCGAGTCGAAGTACTCTCGTACTGATAGATGCAAGAACATTTAGAAAATAGAACAAGCTGATGAACAATAATGTAAGCGAGAAAGAAAGAACTATATAGCTCTGATCTCTGTGAATAATGTCTTACAACTGATTAGAATTCCCTATTATATAGTTGAGGGATTCTACTTATGGTATAACTCTATTTACAGAAGAGAATGACATGATTAGCTAATTATCCATTCCTGATTCGATCCGTTCCGAGATTTACACTGTGATCCTCGACTAGTCACGAATATCTTCCGCTGCTACGCCGCCTCCGATCTTATTTGGTGCCTGTCTCACTTGGCTTCGAATGTTACCAACCTCGATCTCGACAGATACTTCGATCTTAAACTCGGGGTCTTATCCTCGCGATTTAATTAAAGTCGGCCTTCGACGCAACATCCTGATCTCGATCAAATAGCAAAATCGGGTGGGCCCGATTTTAACCGTATAAAGATAGTCCCTTTGTTTTTTGGAGTGTAATGACAAGAAACGAATTGAGCCTTGAATTTTTTACCTCGTCCTGTTGTGATGTCATCCTCATGACGTAAGCGGCAGAAGTGACCGAAACTTCCTGATCACGCTCAACTATGTCTAATAAAAGACTAAACGGGCGTTGCAAATATAATCTGGAGTATTAAGCCCAGAGTCAATCCCACAGGGAGTTAACGTATCAAGCAAGTTGTCAGAATACTCAATNCTTATAGTTTGATTAGTTGTCTCTATCAATCATGAACACTCTATCTACCATAAATCTCTCTCAAGTAATTATGATAATTTACTAGACGCACTCTCTCAAGTTACGCTAGCTAGATTGCATTACAGTTCACTTTAGATTGCACCCGAGGTATCGTTATCTCTAATCCAACCTCTAAACCCTCGGTTATGACTTTCGTCTATACTCCGGGAGTGATGTTGTTCAAACAACTACCTAAATATGCACTCTCTCTCAAGTAGATACATAATAAATAGGCACAACTAATTGATGGCCATTCAATTAACTACAACAAGAACGTAGTTGAACAAATAGAGATTAATCAACCAATCAGAATTATATTAATAACACAATAAGTTCATCCCTCAACGGGTTCTACCAAAACCCTAGATTAAAGAAGTTAGCTAAACAAGTTCATAAGAATCAAATCGAAAATAACTTGCATAATTAAACTACAAAGTAATGAAGAAAATCTGTACAAATTGATGTCTTGCCGTCTGAATCCCTCTCATCCCCTCAATTTGAGTTTTAGGGGTCTATTTATATGTTTAGGACAAACCCTAAACGTGTAGGAGACTTCTATTCCAATTGGGAAACACTTAAACTCGTCAAAACTTGAAATTAGCCGGAACAAGGGCCTGGCGTTTGGGCCCTGGCGCCTGGCTAACGCCAGGCAGGGTCAGGCGTTTCAGCTCTAACGCCTGGCTAACGCCAGGCAGGGTCAGGCGTTTGGGCTCTGGCGCCTGGCTATATCCCGGTGCACTCCTCCTCGCCTCTTGAGCGTATTTTCGATGTATTTGCATCCATTTAGCTCGGTTTCCATCTCCAATTCACCTACACATGAAATAGACTCTATTATGCACATAAAAAGTGTATTTTTATCATTAAC
>ML384541.1:79182-93299 GCA_005239525.1 Nicotiana knightiana | reverse complement strand
CAAAAAATAATGACCAACAAAAAGACATGAACAATCAGCATTTTCAGATCAATATTAGGGAACAAGTGCAGGCCAGCACCAGCAAAACAGGTATCTACAAAATACCTACAAAGTATCTACAATTAGTTTCAGAATATATATGTCTATAAATTATCTACAATATTCCTACATATATGCTAACTCTGTCAAGCCACCATTATACATTATGATTTAACATTTTTAATGGAAAAAACAGATCATGTTGAAGGTGAAATTGGTCAAGAAAATCTTCCAGCACATGGTGATTTATTTACACATTTTGAAGGTGCAGCTGATGAAGAGAAAGCAGGTATCATTCTGTTATTCAAAGATATTTTTGTGTTGTTTGAATTTTTTAACAGTTCTATTAAGTAAGATATGCATGGTGTTACAGAGATGGAAGATATGAATGCACAGTCCCCAATTCATGGGGTGACAGTAGCAGCTAAAAAAGAACAGGTCAATGAGGAACATGACAATGAAGGTGCAGAGGCACAGTATGTGAATCTAGGCGAATGTGCAGCTGATGAAGAGAAAGCAGGTATCATACTGTTATTTATATATATTTTTGTGCTATTTGAATTTTTTAACAGTTCTATTAAGTAATATATGCATGATGTTACAGAGATGGAAGATATGAATGCACAGTCCCCAATTCAATGAGGAACATGACAATGAAGGTGCACTGGATGATTCAGAACAATCCGGAGCTGAGAAGAAGGGGGTTACACTGGATGATTTTGAGATGCCTGACAACTTATCCCATTTGGTTACGTTTGGTGAGCCTATACAAGATGATGCGACACCTATGCGTCCTGGTAGAATAAGGCAGCCGGGAAAGCATGCCCGATCACCATTTATCCCTTTATACAGTTCTGGTGGCAGCAGCTCAGTTGGACCTCAAATTTTCCTCCTCAAGCACCCCTTTACTAATGTTATTGGTGAAGATGTAGATCCGGAAGTTTTAGATAAATTCAAACAAGTGGTTATACCGTGGTAGCGACAAAGATTCAAAGAGGTTAGAATGTATAATTTGACACTTTGATTTCAGCATTTATCTTTTACATATCAAATTCATTCTCCATTTTTTTTACATCTATTTGTTGTTACATGAGGAAGGCTCTGTATTCCATAAATGACAACCAAATTAAGCCTTGGTTAGACCTTGGAGTGGAAAAGGTTGATAAGAAGGACTGGTTCTTTTCCCTGTCTCACCCCAGACAAGTCCTCAATGACTCGGTAAGTAACAAGGAGTTTATTCCCAAGATATGATTTGTAGATGCTTTGTCGTATGTTTTGTAGTTTAATTGTAGTTATTTTGTATATATGTAGAATATTTGAATATGACTTGTAGTATAAATTGTAGATATGATGTCGACATAATTGTAGGTGATGTGTTTCTTGTTTGTAGTATAATTGTATTTATGTTGTAGATTATTTATAACATAACAAGATGACTTGTAGTATAAAATGTAGATATGATGGAGACATGATTGTAGATGTTGTGTTCCATGTTTGCAGTGTAATTGTAGACAAAGTGTAGCTATTTTTTAGATTATTTGAAGTTGACTTTGTAGTTTAAATTGTAGAGGTGTTGTAGATATCACTGTAGATCTTTTGTTTCTGTTTTGTAGTTAATTGTAGTTATATTATAGTTTTATGTAAATTATTTGAAGTTGACTTACTGTTTAAATGTCAACTATTTTTGGTTTGCAGCACATTGATGTTATAGTGTATTACTTAAGGAAAAAAGGCAAGTATGGCCCCACAACAAGACCAGGTTTACCACAACAAATTGTTTTTTTAAGACAAGGATTGAACAAATTTATGAAAAGTTCATAAATTCTCCTCCAGAAAAGAAGTATTCGGTTGTTAAACCCCAGGATGTTGTTGCAGAATATATATTGGGGTATAGACTACTTGCAAATGTTGCATGGGATGAAGTTGACTATGTCATCATGCCCGTCAACATTGTAGAAAAATTCCACTGGGTGTTGGTCGTTTTCGACATTGCAGACAGGCAACTTTATGCGTATGATTCAATGGTCTCTTCACGCAATCATCAATTTGTTGAATCCTGTGTCGAAAAGTTTTCTGTTATTATCCCTTTGTATTTGTCATGCACCGATTTTTATGGGAAGCGTAAAGACATCAACTTCAAGAATACAAAGGCTTACATTGAGAAACCTGTTACCGACCCTATTAACATTCAGTGGATAGTTGGAGAAATCCCACAGCAAAAAGAAGGATCACTATAAAAAAATATTCTTTCTTTCTATACATTTAATTCTTTTTTGTTTCTAATCATTTGGTAAATATTGATTTTCTTTTTGCAGCGATTGTGGTGTATTTGTTGCTGCCTTTGCTGAATATGTTAGCCTTGGACAATTGTCAATCCCCGCAGAAGACCTTTCTGACATTGACCAACACCGAAGACGCTATGGAGCTCTACTGTGGGATTATGCTACCAAGAAGCAGGAAAATGGGGCAATTAGTGAAAGTGAAGTGATAGGCAGATTGGCAAGGAGAAATGATGCACCTGCTTTGAATGAGAAAACAAAAGTTCATAGGAAGAAGAAGTAGTTGTCATGTCTATGTATGAAACATGCAGCACAGTTGTTTCGTTGATGATAGTTTGTAGGAGAATGATAGTACACAAGTTTCTGAATAATTCTTTTGTGTTTTTATTGTAGCGGACTCGCGCTACACTTACATTATCTTTTGTTTTGTTAATTTCTATCCAGTTTAGTAGTTCACTTGAAAATAACCTGTTGGTTTTATTTTCACTTGTTGAATATTTAGAGTACCTGTTCTTAATTATTTTAATATATAAATCCTTGCCAACTGAATGTTTATACTGTTATTCTGTCAACAACAAAATATGTAGCTATTTTGTTGCTAGAATACAAATTATATACAAATAAACTACAAAATATCTACAATCTGGAAAACACCTTGCGTTTAAATTGTATATAATTTTGTAATTGAATCTGTATTTATTTGTAGAAAATATTTAAGTATTTAAGTTATCCCTTCAAGTTAATTTAAAATCTTTTTATAGTTGTATTTGTAGATAAATTATAGATAAAAATTAACTACTATGTGAAGGACGCTTGAGATACTCAAAAAAGTGTTAGATTATAGCAACCAATCATAAAAAAATCAGTCTATGAAAGTATTATGTTAAAACAGAAAATAATTTAAGAAACTAACTACATTATGATCTTTAAGCACACTAACAATTCTTTTGGAATACAACTGTCTACATGAAATTTATTTCTTTTTGGGCGCATTATTGCAAGATCTTTTGTTATGCCCTTCACCTCCACAGTTGTCACATGACACCTTGTACTTCTTTGACTTTAGTTCATCATATGTTTTGTATCTTTCCTTTTGAGGTCTTCCTGGCTACCTTTTCTCTCCCGTAGGTAGATTTACTACTTCATTAGATATATGTTGTGGTACATTCCATTTTCTTTCATCAGGCAGGGGATTTACCGGTATTTCATATGTACGCAATAGGTTGTCCCTTGTGTAAAATGGAGAGCAATAGTTTTCATAAGTTTCATCAAGCTGGAACTGGCCACAACTACATTTCTTGCTTTCAAGACACACAATATATCTCTTCACACCATCTATCACAATATGTATATGGTTTGTTGAAGCCCTCACCTATAGTTACATAACAAACAGAAAGAAAACTATTTATAGTCATAAAAAATAGATTAACTACAAATTATCTACAACTTATCTACAATTTATCTACAAATTATCTACAATCTATCTACAAATTATCTACAATCTGGAAACACTGTATATTAATATATTATTTTTCTGCACCAAATAAATAGATCTTACCCTAAGCTTCTGCGATAATGTTCTGTTGTTCTCCAATTCTTTGTTGAATTTAGACCCAAGGTATGTGAAAGTACCTTTTGCCTTCAATAACTTCTTGTTGGTCCAACATTCAAGAAGAGTCCTCATATACTCTAATAGGTCTAATATTGGCAACTCTCTTGCATCTTTTGTTACAGCATTCAACGACTCTGCAATGTTTGATGTCATAGTCCAAGTTCTATTCACCGTTGCATGTACTCTGACCATCTATGATAGCCAATATCATATAGGTATGATTTAACACACGGGTCTATCTCTTCAATCTTCGACATCCTTTCATTAAATTCATCCAGAGTGTATGAACGTGTTGTAGCAAAGTACAATTCACTTAATTTTAGATGACCCTTCTTGAACTTTGCCCTTATATTTGTCCAAATATACCACATGCAAGAGTAGTGTGGCATGCCCAGATAGACAATTGATGTTGCCTTCAGGATACTCTAATTCCGATCTGAAACAACACACATTGAAGATCTTTCACCATATGCTTGCTTGAATTTCTCAAAAAACCACTTCCACGATGCATCGTTTACCAAATCAACCACAGCATATGCCAAAGGCAATATAGTACCTACATTATTAGTCAAACAACTTTGAAAATACATATAAAAAGACAAATACATATAAACTCAATATATCTACAAAGTATCTACATTTTATAAACTGTCCACAAAATATCTACAATTTTACCTGCTGCATCCATTGTGCTGGCTGTCAGCATAATCCCCCTATATACTGACTTTAAGAAAGTCCCATTAACCACTACTACTGGCCTAAAATGTTCCCAACCATTGATGGATGTACAAATAACAATAAATGCATATAAGAAGCATTCATCTGCTGTCTTTTTCAATTTAACAACAGAACCAGGATACGTCTTCTCAAGGATATAAAAATATTTTGGTAATTTGCTGTAGGAGTCAGCAGAATGACCTCTCAAAAACTGTAAAGCATTTTCCTTTGCTCTTCATGCTTGCATGTTGCTTAGGTCCACTCCGTGTTCGGACAACATGTCAGTTTGTATGTCCTTTGGTGTGTAAACTGTCTTAGGATCACAATACTTTGGAATAACCATACTACCAATTACAACTGCAGTAAGTTTGCGCTGTATGAATTTATTGTCCATTAAGGAGCATGTGTGTTGTCAGTTGAAACTCCTGACCTTGAACATTGCAAAATCATTAATGGATGTTGCCTTGAAGTGTCAATTACAGTTTTCACCAACGCATATAAGCCAGTAGCTACAAAAAAAATACAGCTTTAATACAGGTTATCGATGTGGATGTAACAAAAAAGATTGTTTTAACATAAAGCAATACACTATACAATATAACTACGTTTCATCTACAATTTTGAAAAACACATATCACAAGGAAAAGACTGTTTATAATGATGTTTCACCATTCAGATCTTCATACCTTCTGTGGCTAGATCTTTTAACCCTAAATTGGAACTTGTGCATGACAAAATAGTGATTCATTGCAGTTGCAATTGTTTGCTTGTCTTGATACACTTGTCCTTCTTCAATACCACTTTGTATACTTTCAGTTATTATTGTACTTTCATATTCCTCTATAAAGGGAGATGCTGGCATATCAAGTAAATTTAGTGTTCCAGACGAACCTGCATGAAAATAAAGATAAATATTGTCATTACCATTTTGTAGAATTTTTGTAGATGAAGAGAAAATTTTGTAGTCAACATTTTTTCCCCACATAGGATGTAGTTTAATTGTAGTATAAATGTAGTAATTTTGTAGATACCTTCAAAAATAATACTGCTATACACATATAAACTGATATGTAGTTTATTTGTAGATAAATGTAGGTATTTTGTAGATATTAACATAAAATCAGAATTTCATAGAATTTGTAACATAACAAACCTGCACTTGTGTTCTCATTGGTGATACTCAATTCCATATTGAACTCACGTACAATTATACATAGCATATATGATCCTAAGTTTTTATTCTCCTTTTTTGTCTCCATATATACACGAACACTCATATCGTTCCTAATCTCCATTGGAGGACAATGCTCATTCACAATATATTTGATTTCTACAATTTTCTCCGAAGTATCAATTATTAATTGCTCTGCAATTGTAGAAATCAATATACTGTAACTGGCATCATCGAGCACAATTCCATCAACCTGAAAATCTCTAAATCTGCCATAGTTATCCCAATTCCCATTCAATTGTAGCATAATTGGGATTTTGGACATGATTGCGTTTTGTTGCAGAAGAATTATTGAATATTTTGTTGCTTTTCTGATTTATGGATTGAGAAAAAAAGTAGAAGAACAGAATATCGGCAGAAAATAGTCGCTAGAATTTGATTTGAATTTTTTGAATATTTTATCATTTTTTTGATTTGTGGATTATGAAAAAGTGTTGGCGAACAGAGAATTTGCAGAACAGAGTCGCTGTAATTTGTTTTGAAATTCATTTTTTTGATTTGTGGATTATGAAAAAATGTCGACGAATAGAGAATTTGCAGAACATAGTCACTGTAATTTATTTTGAAATTGAAGATAACGTTTAATTCGTGATTTCCGTTGCAAAATCAATTAGAATATTTAGTTCCAGATTTTGTAGCGCGCCTAAAATCAACTCCTATATTTAATGAATGGTATAATATTTGTAGAATAAATGTGAACATGACGGGTAAATATGAAACTATGCACATTTTTGACAATAAAGTTTCATTTTTGGTATAGGAAAGAAAATTTCCCAATAAATAATGAGTCAGTCCGGCCCGACTAGTCAAATGCCAAAGCCCACGTCAGTTGGGCTGCGCTAATTCAGCCCATAACTTTGTTACATGAACACAAAGCTGCTTTTATCCTCCCCTGGTTCAAAGTGGGACATACCTTTCCACTTGTCATGTATTTAAAAAGCCTCACACGAGTTGTATTTGTTGTGTTAATTACAAAATAAAATTCTCAGTTGTCTTCAATTTTACTTTGGGATGCTGGAAAATTTCGTCTGTTTTCACTGAAAAGCTGTAATTACGTTTAATCTATTGTTCCTTTCAAGTTTCAGTTACCAAATAATTGCATCCCCTGAACTGAATTGAAGTTTCAATCTTTATATCAATCACAAAACAAAAAAAAGATCTTTTATCTATATAGTCTATAGTAACTGCAATTTTTACCCGCTGGCTATGAAAGAGAAAGTCCGTCCAGTGAAACCTCACTTTTTCAAGCCAATTCAGCTAGGTTTCAAGCAGGGCCTGGTTAGTAAAATTAACCCTTTTTGTTATTTTCATTTTTCATTTATCTGCTATATGTATGCATGTATTGTATGATATTGAGGTGCAAGAATTTTTCCCAGAAAAAAGAAAAACACTAGTAATATTCTGAAATTAACCATTTGGGGTAGCTGATTGTAAGTGCCCAATTGGGCTAGCTGATTGTAAAGAGCCAAAGGCAGAGCTAAGATTTTGAGTTATGGGATTCTGGATTCTAAAAAGTGTGGCTTACTCTTACTGGCGAGTAAATTATTTATACATATTAAGTGAACTTTTTAGTACAAATAAAGAGTTGGAGCCAAAGCTATTGGGTTTTGCTGAACCTGAAAGCACAACACGCATAAAGTTAAAGCTGAACGTGTTTTGATAGAATTGCTGAAACTTACATGTTTGGTGAAAAAGTAGTATTGATAATGACCAAAAAATCCTTAAAGTTTTGTAAAACATTAATAAAAATAAAAGTATCTTTGTCAGTATATCAATCTCAAAAACAGAGTTAAACAAGAGATATATACTTTGTTCACTGTGACCGCTTGCCATGAGAGTTCCTCCAAAGAAACCTCATGTTTTCAAATCTATTTAGCCAGGTTTCAAGAATGGTCTTGTGAGTATGATATCTTTTTCTTCTTTACTTTGTCTACTATATGCATGTATCATATATAGGTGGAAGAATTTATCCTAGAAAAACCATAGTCCATATGAACATTCTTTTAATTGTTTAACTGGTTAGATAGTTAGTACGATTTCCTCTCCTAAGATTTGGAACAAGGCTAATCTAAGTATATAATGTACTGCAGAAAATTCCTACTGGTTTCTTGAAGTATCTGAAAGGATATGACCATATTGAACATGCAATACTTAGAAGTGGTAGTAAGCAGTGGCGGGTGAAGGTGAACGGCTGTCGATTCGAAGCGGGTTGGGCCGATTTTGCACAACAGCATGATTTGCATTTAGGAGATCTATTGATTTTCAGACATGAAGGAAACATGGTGTTTGAGGTTATCATATTTGATTCAAGTCATTGTGACAGAGAATATGAAGAGTATCTGCTACAAGAAGAAGATATTGTTGAAGAGGCTTGCAAGAAATTTGAATTCAAAGGTAAGATCTTTAGAGTCCATTAGTTTATACTTGATGAATTTGTTAGCTAATTCTATGAATAAGTTTCAATTTTCTTAGAGGAAAAACTAGCCAATTGATTGGGTGGATGTTTAGATGTTATTCATGTTTTAATTGTTATCATTTTGTCATATTTAATTTCTTCACGTGGATTTGTCTACAATTAACTTTTAACCGACAAACCAAACCCTGCATCTTGTTTGTCATATTTAATTTCTTCAGTGATTTCCCCATGCAGAAGCTGCTACTCGCAACGGTCAATCTCATTTTGAATGCACTGTTAGATCCTATTACCTTACAAATGGTTACATGGTAAGTCTCAAAACTCATTTCCCCCTTCCCCCCTAACCGTTAAGAATCTTCAGGTAAAGGAAACATAAGCACCATTTTTTTTCCCTCTTTGTTAATTGGAGTTATTTACGGTGATAACATGATGCCTATGACATGCAATGTGCAAATGTTATAAACAATTTCAGCGTGTTCCATCACGATTTGCATCGAAAAATGGTCTCACCTACAAGAAATGTGATTTGATTATTAGAGATGAAAGACAAAGGTCATGGAATTTAAAGCTATATACCTCGTGCCATCACGTCTATATTGGGGGAAGATGGGCTAAATTCCACACTGCAAATGACTTAAAGGTGGGAGATAGAATAATGTTTGAGGTTGTTACTAATGGAGAAAGACCAATTTGGAAATTTCATGGTAAGATTTTTTAATTAAGCAACCTCTTATTTTTCTACGATCTTTTTACTAGGTTATTCAGTATTTGGTTGCTGCCCATACTGTAAAACATGTTCTCCATAACCAACTACACTTTTCAAATTTACCGAATCCTTGGTAGGCAGTGTTATCCGGTACCTGTGTGCTGATGGGAGGTAGCAAGTACTCGGCGGAATGGTCGCGGTGCGCGCAAGTTGCCCCCCACACCACTGTCATAAAAAAAGCCAAAATAATGGGGCACTTTGCTCTATCTATTCATCAAATTTAGGTGTTGAGTCCTCTTAATGTCAAGTTTTTGTTATTTAGAAAGTTGAAAGTAACATCTATGAAAGTTCTTTTACTTGGAAAGGGTGAAATAGCTATCTACATGATGTAATTGTAGTTGTGAGCATTTGTCTTTGAGTTAATTAAGACGGTCTTCTATAAGTTCTTACTCAAGCTTTCTAGACAGTCATTTTTGTAACTATACAAACATGTTGCTGAAAGAACAAAGGATCCAATAGTCATTTTAACCCATAAAAGCACTTTTACAAGTCCTACTAAACTCTACGGAAGTATATTATCCTTTCTCTTGTTTGCTTGGCCTATTGAATTTCTTCATTGCTTGTACAAGTTGAGGGAGGGTGGTGATTTTCAATATGTTGTTCTAATGTATGCATTGTTGGAATACAGTCAGATTCAAATTTTATATCATTGAACTTTATTTTCATAACATCGGGAAGCTAAAAGAAATATCAAGAAGGGTCTGCTTTGGGGAGTGAATTCCTGCTAATATCAAAAAATAAGCAAAAGTTAGGGTGGATGTTTGGACAATATTCATATTTTAAATTGTATTCTTTTCGCCATACTTAATTTCTTGACATTGGTTTATGTTATCACCCTATAACAGTCAAACCAAACCCCAGCATCAAGTCATCAAGCAAGGCATTCCCCTATGCTGAAGCTGCTGCTCACAAGCCTTTTGGTCACTGTCATTTAGATTCAGGGCACTGTAACAGAGAATATGCAGAGTATCTGCAAGAAAAAGAGGAAGAAAAAGAAGAAGCTGCCGGCGATGCTGTTGAAGGGACTTCCAAGAAATTTAAATTAAAAGGTAAGATCTTTGGAGTCCATTAGATATGCAGTTTGGTCCTCAAGCCTTTTGGAGATTTGTTGATGACATGAGTATAATGCAGTAGTTTGTGATCTTATTAAGAAAATTAGAACTTTAAAACAGTACAAAATACTGTAATTACTGAAGTGTGCACATTAATTGCATCACAATAATTACCACATGATAATATCCAGTTTCTAGGGTTCCTTTTAGTTGCTTTTGCTTGTTATAAGAAGTGTCCTTTGGCTTTCGCGGTTATAATTCATAGTAAAGGGGACAGTTTGCTCCATTTCTTCAATTAAGTTTATAAATTGAGTGCTCCAAAGGTCCTGTCCCAGGTTCATGAGGATAAATTTTCATATGTTGTAATGTAAAAAATTTAAAGAAAATTTTTATACTTTAAAATGATATTTGAAGAATAATATCTATACGAGTTCTTTTTCTTGAAAAGAGAAACAGCTACGCGAGAAATAGTACTGTGAAGGCCCTTTTTCTGAATGTTTCTGTTTGAGTAAATTAAGATGGTCTTCTATCAGTTCTTCCTCAACCTTCCTAGACAATCTTTGTAATCTACAAACATTGCTTAAGGAACAAAGGGTTCAATAGTCATTTTAACACATAAGATCATTTTTATGACTCCTGCCAGATTCTACAGAAGTATATTATCCTTTCTATAATTTGCTTAGCCCTTGAATTTATTACCTAAGTTGAGGGAGGGTGGTGACTTCGAATATGCTGTATTAAAGTATGCATTGATAGCTTAACCCTATAAATACAAGTATACTTATTCTTTTCGTGTTTCTAGAATCTAATCATATTAAAATATAAATAATTAAACTTTATTTCCATAACTTCATTCTTGTTTCCTTATTATTTGGAAGCCAAAAGTTTTCAAGAAAGGTCTACTTTGGAGAATGAGCCCTACTCTTTTGTGGTCGATGTTTATACACTATTCATACTTTAACTATAATCTCTCTGTCATGCTGAATATCTTGACATGAAATTATGTATACAATTACCTTGTAACAGACGAACAAAACCTCAGCGTCAAGTCATCAAGCAAGGCATTTCCCCATGTAGATGCTGTTATTCACAAGCCTTTTGGTCATTTTGTATGCACCATTAGGCCCTATTGCCTTACGTATAGTTACTTGGTAAGTCCAGAACCCATTTCATACAAACCCTTCAAGAATGTTCAGGATAAAGTGATCATGCATACCATTTTCTTCTTTCTTCTTTGTTTTGGCGCAAATCTTAGTGAAAAATATGAAGTTTTTACTGATATGCGGAAATGGTGGTATACCATTTCAGATCCTTCCTACACAATTTGCATTCACAAACGGTCTCATCAACAAGAAATGTGATTTGATTATAAGAGATGAACGGGAAAGGTCGTGGAATTTTATGTTACGTCCTTTTGGTACTAGCGTGTGCATTAGAGGTGGATGGAGTAAATTCCGCGATACACATTGCTTAAAGGAGGGAGATCAAATAATGTTTGAGGTGGTTACTGATGGAACAAAACCAATATGGAAATTTCACGGTAAGTGTCTTTTATTTTTTGATCATCTTATATACGATACACTATGATTATATTTGGTAAGATCATGGATAAAGCAATTTTTACTTAAATGGAAGAAAGCACTTTGTGTTCTAGGAGAGCGTGATTCATTTTCATTTGTGGCATTTTCAGTTCTTATTCTTATCAGTGTTTTTTTTTTTTGATTTCTCACCCGGTATCTGGTACCCACATTGGGGCCCGACTAATCCGGATTCGCGTTGGGAAGTCCCACATTGGGGGGTAAAGCGCTCCCTAACAAAGGCGACTCCATACCCAGGGGCTCGAACTCGAGACCTCTGGTTAAGGATGAAGGAGTACTTACCACTCCACCACAACCCTTGTTGGTATTCTTATAACTGGTTGCTATCAGTATATAAATATTATTTCTGCTCTTTGATACTCATTTTTATCACCTACTTCCCACAAAATACACCTTTTCAAAATTTTAATCAACCAAAGTGGAAAATGATCTGAGAAGTGTAATATTTCTCACAAAAAATCTTTTCCAAATTTTATGGTCTATTGAAAAGTGCCTCTGATAAACTAATGTATTTTTGCAGGCAAATTTTCTGGAAAGAATGCAAGCATCAATCAAGGGGACAATAAAGTTTGTTGGTGACAGAAAAGAAATGGAACACTGAAGCAATTGAACAGAATATCTCTCTTTTTCTCGGTTGATTCAATATGCGGTTCACCACCTCAACAAAGCATGTCATGTTTTGTTCCAGAAAAAACTCCATGTAAGGAAGTAACTAATGACTCATCGCAGGTTTCTAACTCTTGAGTATGGTGTTTCGGGTGCAGCAGGAAAAGAGATTGTATGGTGTTTGGCAGTGTTTTGGATAGCATGCGGCGACAAATAGCGGCTAGGGCCCGCTTCACCGAGGCGAGAGGCGCACGATGTGAAGGGATAATTTATACAAAAAAAATAAAATATTATATATATAACTAAAAACTCAATAACAATAATATATTAACAATATATCATTTCAAAAATTAAAAACTTAATGGACTGTCATAGTAGATTCATATCACAATATGCAATTAATTCTACTCACTGCAAAAGGAGGAAATTTCAGGTTTGTAGTTTTGAAGTTCTCTGCCTCTTCCCGACAGTTGAAGAATTGAAAAAGTAGAGCAAAATCAATAGCAAAAATAGGGTGCAGTACTGCTGCTTAATAAAAAACAGAGCAACAAAAAAAGAAGAAGAGAAGATCAGCAGAAGAAGAAGAAAAATGAAAAAAAAATAGAGCATAAACAGACTCTTTGTTCTAGTTACTGCTGCACTGTTGCTCGACAAAAAATAGAAAGAAGAAGAGAAGATCAGAAGAATGAAGAAATACGAAAAAAAAAATAAAGCGGTAGACTCTGTTTTGCACTGTTGCTCGACAAAAAACAGATCAAAAAAGTAGAGAAGAAGGAACAGGAAGAAAGAAAGAAAGGAAAAAGAAGAAAGAAGAAGAAACCTGGGCTGGGTCGACTTGGATGAAGAAGAAGATGACATAAACTTGAAGCTTTCAGGTTGAAATTGTCTTGGGTGAACTTGGCTGCTCTGTTGCTCGAAGGTTGAAGAAGAAAGAAACGTGAAATTGCTGCAAGCCCTAATGTTTTAAGTCGTTAGTCTTTTCTTTTAATGTCTGCGCCTTTTCTTTTTCTTTCAAAAAGCGACGCCACAGCTAGCCTCTCGTTACACAGGAAGAGGTGCTCGCCTTTTACAATCGCAATGCAACACCAAAATAGCATAGACTGCTTGCGTCGCCTCGCCTCACGCTATTAGTACTGAGGCGAGTGCTATTTATAACATTAATGTTTGGGGTGCTATTTTTGGCCATTGGAACAAGGAAGGGATGTGTACCTCCAGCAACAACAAGCATGGAATCGTAGGTCTCGTTCCACTTCCCGCATTATTCCTGTCGAGCTACCGGCCTTCTGCATTATTCCTGTCGAGCTACCAGCCTTCTGATGGGCGCGGATCAATTACTTAGCCAACGAAGTTGTGTGAGATATATGTTCATGTGACCAACTTGAGAATTTCTCATGGATTGCTAGAGACTTTTCTGCTTCATATGCTTGGACTTCCACGAATAGTTGCGCCCAAAGTTGACTTAGTGATTAATAAAGTGAGTGAGAACTTTGGAGTTAAGGGTTCGAATTCCATCCGAGATAAAAACGTTAGGTAGTTTTTTTTAATCTGTTTAAGTCATGGTAGGCAAAATTATTGGTAAGGCGTACTTGTAGGAGGCAAGCTGACTCGAATATCGCAGTTATAAAATAAAAAGTAACTCTTTCTGAATGAGCTGTGTTCCTGTTATGATTTGATCCACCGCTATTAACTTCCATGGATTCCTTTGAAATATTGGGAACTTATCCATTTGTTAACTGATTTGTTCCATTTTGCCTGCCTAAGTTATATTTATATCTTATTGTGCTTTGGGGGGAGGAGAGGG
>ML384541.1:1772-78872 GCA_005239525.1 Nicotiana knightiana | reverse complement strand
GTTATGTTTTGGCTTTTCGATTGTAAAAATAGCATGGGTTGGCCCAGCGTTTGCAAGTCATTGTCATTGAAAAATAGCTACTATTTTACCGTAACATGGAAAGTTCCAGCATAATATACTCGAGATCGGTGTACCTTCCAACATATTATGCTGGAACCACAATACACGAAAAGTTCCAGCATAATATACTTGAGAAGATTGGAGCTCCTGAGTATGAACTTCCAACATATTATACTGGACCGATGTATTATATTGGAATTCTAGTATATTATGCTGGAGTATCTTTCAGATTTGAACAATATTTTTGTTCAAATTTATCTTTACATGAAAAGTGACTAAATTTCAATTACTTTTAAAACTGTAGCTATTTTTAAATAACCACTCGTAAATCTGGCTATTTTTGAATTTCTCCTATTTCCATTGGGTGTTCATTACAAAACTCTTTCTCACAACAGTGAGAGGAACAGAGAAGGCTTTCAATCACCCCTTTATTTTTGTTTCGACATTTGACTTCAGGGGATCAATGTTTCGTGCAGCAAATCAACTGGGGTTTTCTTTTTGTTTGGGAAAAGTGTCAATTTTGTCCATTTACTATTTAAATTGATTAATTTTGCGCTATGTTAAACTTTTGGTCTAATATTACATCCAGTACTACAAAAAAGTCTTATTTGTTGCCTTTAATCCCTATTGGAGCTCCACTTTGAGTGTAATTTAAATGAAAATAAAAAATTGTGGGTTAAATTTGTTCATTTTTTTTCTCGATGAATTTGGACACATGGAGTTCACTCCTCATTTTATACTGAAACTCTATTAACAGCAAGGTTAAATACTAAATGATTCGCTAACATTATGAGCATTGAATGGGCACAAAATTTAGCAACTCGGAAATACAGGCTTATAAAGGCAAATTTGAACATTTTTCCTTTTGTTTTTATAAAAGGGAATTCGCTATACTTTTTGGTGTCATTCATATTCTTACCGTTAGCCATCGTCTCTTATTTGCCCTTCATCCTAACGAAGCTCCAATTTAAAATATAACATAAAGTGTTTCTAAATAAAGTGGACAGATAAATTTGGACCTCTATTAGATTCAAAAGCAAACAGAAATGGTTTGTTAAAGGCAATAGTTTTAATCATAATAAAAATTAAAATATTTCGTAAACGAATAAGATTAGATAAACATTGGTTTGAAGTTTCAGTTACCAAGATTATTGCATCGACTAAAGTTCTGAACTTAAGTTGCTACGTTCAATTATACTATCAATCTTCCATATCCATATATAATAAGTTAATAAATATTCCTTGACCTTGGCAAGATTCTCTTTTATATCTTCCCTTATTGGCTTATTCCATAAAAATTCTCTCTTAAATAGCATATCAAATCTTGTCTTTTTTCCATATATGCATGTCTGGATCTTCACCAAATTCTTCTTTCATTGAACAAATCTTTACAAAAATTTAAAAAGTATACAACAAGTAAATGTTCAATAATTAATATTTATCAAGTCAATATTGTGTTCTGACCATATTGATTTGTTGCCACACAATTACTACATATTTTCTCCGCCATCATGAAAGTTTCTCCAAAGAAACCACACTTTTTTAAACCCATCCTGCCAGGTTTCAAGCTCGGAATTGTAAGTAATAATCTCAATTAGTTCATCTTGTCCTTTGTCTAAGAAATGTTTTTATCCCATTAAAGAAACACGTATGAATATTCTGTATATAATCCTTACTTCTATTTAGACAAAGTAACTACGCCTTAGTCCCAAATAAGTTGGGGTCGTTATATGAGTTCATACTTCTTTCTTTAAGTTCAACTCATATCAATTTCAGTTTCTAGACAAGCCTCCTCTAATTGTATGTGATTTCTTAATACAGAAAATTCCTATAGGTTTCTTGAAGTATCTGAAGGGAAGCGAGAATATTGAACATGCAATACTGAGATGTGCTGGTAAGAAGTGGCAGGTAAAGGTGAACGGCCGGCGGATAGAAGAAGGTTGGGAAAAGTTTGCGGAGGGGCATGATTTGCAATATGGAGATATGTTGGTGTTCAGATATGAAGGAGATATGGAGTTTGAAGTTTCCATATTTCATTCAAATCAATGTGAGAGAGAATATGAAGAAGAACAAAAGGCCCATAATGTTGAAGAGACTTCCACCAAGTTTGAATTCAAAGGTGAACTTCTTTAAATAATTAGGTCACATTTGATATCAATCCACTCTTCAAATTTGTTATTTATTCAAAATGTAGTCCATTGTTGTTCGTTTAAGTTGCTCCTCCGATCCCTTTTTTAGTCAGCCCCAAAAGGATAACACATGTTTATATTTAGACTATTTATTTTACCCTTAACGAGATATTTAAGGAGGTCACAATGCATCTTACAGAAATAGACCATTGTGGTCCGGCCCTTCACAGGACCCCACGTATAATGAGAGCTTTAAAACTTTATACTCAATCAAACACATCACGTAAATTGCAACGGGAGTTTTAGTATGCTATTCAGATTTACAATACATAGTTTTGTTTCATATGTTAAATTTCTTGACACTATACTACTTGACAAACCAAATCCCAGCGTCAACTCATCAACCGAGGCATTTCCCTATATATGCAGGAATTGACAGTCACAAACCTTTTAGTCAATCTCATTTTGTATGCACTGTTAGACCCTATTGCCTCTCAAAAGATATCTTGGTAAGTCTAAAAAAACTCTATGAAGACCTTTTACAATAAATATGAAGTATGCACACTGTTTGATTGTACACTTGAAAATGAAATTTCAGAGTGTTCCTAAGCAATTTGCACGGGCAAATGGTCTCATCAACAAGAAATGCTATTTGATTATAAGAGATGAATGGCAAAGGTCGTGGAATTTAATATTACGTTCTTATAGTACGAACGTGTATATTAGCGGCGGATGGAATGAAATCCGTGATACACATTGCTTAAAGGAGGGAGATCGTATAATGTTTGAAGTTGTTGCTAATGAAAAGAAACCAACATGGAAATTTCAAGGTAAGTTTTCTCATTACGTGATCGTTTTTTTCTTTTCTTTCTAAGATCATTTTATATACACATAGAAGGGGAGCCTTGGTGTTGTTAGTAAAATTACTGCCATGTGACCAGGAGGTAACAGGTTCGAGCCGAGAAAATAATCACTTGTAGGAATGCAGAGGAAAGTTGTGTACAATAGACCCTTGTGGTTCAGTCCTTCCCCGGACCAAGGGCATATCTATAGCCTAAAATACGGGGCACGTGAACCCATGGTCCCTCTGTTAAATTAGGTATTTTATGTACGTATTATAGAATTTGTCCAGTATTATTATGTATTGGCACCCATGCTCCACAAAGGTTGAATGATGCACTTGGTTCAATACTTAATTATTTTCCCTCCTTTTTTAGTGGTACACCCACGTTCTCGGAATCCTAGATCCGCTCGGCAGACCCTATGCATAGCGGGAGCTCAGTATAACAGATTGACTTTTTGTCCTGTATACACATACAATATGATTCCGTTTTGTCTACATTTTGGATAAAGAAAAATTATAAATGGAAGAAATCCTTTTGAATTCTAGGAGATTATTGTTGATGTATCCACTACAAGAAAATAGGCTTTTAGCGACAGGAAATTTGGTCATTAAAAGTACAATTCCGATCGTTATAAGTTGATAATGACCGGAAAAAATTTGGTCGTCACCGGTCGTTAAAAGCTCCAACGTTAAAAGTTAACGACCGGTATTACAATCCGGTCGTTAAAGATTCTTTAGCGACAATATTATTTCGGTTGTTATACATGCTTTTAGCGATAGAATTTTCCCCTCGCTAAATTATTGTCCGTCGTTAAAAATCTCTCATGACGACATCTTTAAGTCAATTGAAGTACTTTTAGCGACCGGTATTCCCTTCGTTGATTGTATAATTATTTTTAACATCCAAAATTCCCTTCGTTAATTGTCACTTATTTTCTTGAGAAACCTGTCGTTAAAGATTTTTAATTACCATATTTTTCTTCGCTACTATGAAAATGTAATCAATATATTACGAAAATTTTAAATTACATGAATACTAATAATTCTTTATATACTTTCATACACGCTCAACAATATNTTTTTCTTCGCTAATATGAAAATGTAATCAATATAATTACAAAAAATTTAAATTACATGAATAGTAATAGTTCTTTATATACTGTCATACACGCTCAACAATATGGAAAAATAAATCAAATACTTGATATCTTGTTAATATAAAGAACTAAAATACCATATTTATCATAAACCAATCCAAATTGTAAGATATCATTTTTAACAATTCCGAAAAAGGGAAAGACTAAAATTGCAACATATATATGTACATAAGACAATATCTTTAAATCATCCCTGACAAACCAAAAACCTCTTATATATACTTCAACTTGCTCTACACTTTCTTCATGGATAGGTTCTTTGGACTTCAAATTTTTGATCTGTTAAAATAACAAATTTATGTAGTTTAGTAACAAAGAATAAACAACTAAAGAAGATCATACTAGTAATAGTCCAACTGTTCATGTCATGTTCATTTGTCATTGCCAGAGTAAAGACGACAAAAAATTAAAAAATCAATAAACTGAGACCTCTATTTCACCGAATTTAATGCCACTGCCAAACATATGAAAACCCTTTTTTTTATCAACAAATAGATATAACAAAGGTGTGATTTCACCTCTATAAAGCATTTAAGAAGTCTATTTTCAGTTAGCAGCAAAATGTTAGCAAGGTTGAACAACCATCTATGTAATCCTTGAGTTATGTCATGGTTCATTTTCATGAGCATTTTCAGTGGCTTCTATCTCTGAATCAAGCTTGTTGATTAGATGCTCACTTGCATGTTTTGCCACAGATATCATGTCAAGTATGACACTAGGGTCATGAAACATAAACAAAACTATAGCAGTTTTAAACTAAACTATAGCAAACTATAGCAGCTTTAATCAAAACTATAGCAGGTTTAAACAAAAATATAGAAAACCCTTCTAATGCTATTGTAACAGTTCCAGTTACAGCAGTTCTCAATAGGGTCATTAAGGATTTGAAGGCTGCTACAACTGGTTTTTCTAAGGGTCTAGGTGCTGGGCAAAAATCTGTTGAAGCTGGGCATCAAACATCTAAAAGACAGGGGCAAGTTACTGCTGATTCGCACATAAAACCAGCACCACAGGTTGTTAAACTCTCAACAGATCATGCTTGGTCATTGGTAATCTTTCACCAAGCAAAAATAATTCTACAGACTTTAAAAATCAGACGTTAGCAGCGAAGAACATTGGGGTCTCTAACTCTTTTGCTGCGTTGGTTAATGAGCATATGGATAACTTAATATCTCCAATGCAAAAAGTCCAAGAAACTGCACCAACAGTAGTAGTAGTAGTAGAGGTGCGCAAGGAGCAAGTTTCAAGCTCTTCTCAAAGAATGCAATGAGCCAAACTACTTGCTCTGGAAGAAAATGTCAATCTTTCTCCCGTGCATAGATTGCAAAAGAATATGTGCATTCTGCAAATTTTAAATGCTTCAATGCGAAACAAACAGTTATTAACATTTTTTTCAACTAATACACAGAAATTAATGTAATGTGTAAGGGAATCCAACATCTTAATCCTGACGGAGTTGTGCCCAAACACCAATGGAGATGAAATGTTTTAGCAGACATGGTTCACAGCCAGAACTGCCTCTGATTTCTTTTACCAGATTTACTAAAAGGAAACAGATGCATCCAAATTTTGACGTGCATGCAGACTTCGTATTTCTTGCTCGTATAGGAAACTTCTTACAATATGTTCATCACAGAGTAAAATAGGATTTTAAATCTACTAACCTGTTAAATGATTCAATCTATTGATCACTTGAAGATGGTGATGAAGGCTAATAAATACTATCTTTGCAAGTTGTGTGTATTTACTCCCTAGCCCTTCCAGACGTCCTTTTAGTGTTTCATTTTCTTTTTCAACAATGCAGCTTTAGAGGAGTTACCACCTTTCAACTCTCTAGGGGTTATCCCACCACCAAATCTAACTACATGACTCTTGTGTTGAGGTACGAAACGCCTTTCTACAATCTCAATGTTTGTAAGAGACGGTTCAGATTGCACCAATTCTTTGATTGTATCCTGTAGAATGAAAAATAATTTAATAAAATAATACAACATAGTAAATAAATAATGTAAACTGAAATTTATAAATAAACATACATATTTCTCATTGGTTTCAGGTTCAACAAGCTTGTTGTTCTTCTTACGAGTCTCAAAAAAAATAGTTGCCACATCTGGTGGATTACCATCTTTACCTCCCTTCACATTTAATAAACAAGTCAAAGAAATCTTTGTAACAAAGATGAGGTTTCTTAATAGAATTGTAAGATTTACTCATCAATTCATAAATGATCTCCCTAATTGGCTTACTACCCGTACGATGAGGCATACTCAACTTAGACCTATTAAATGAGTTTCGTGCACTTGTCTACTGAATTAACAACATACGAGCAAAATTCTGGTTAGCAACTTAATATAACACGATATGTTAATAAATAGCTATGAAATCATACCTTAAATTTTTCAGTAAAAAAATGCTCCTTGACCAGCCATTCCCAATCGCTCTTGTCTACCCCTTTTGGCACATATTTTAGAGCATAACGGAATGACTTAGACTAAATATTCTTGTGCAACGATCCTCTCCAGTTGTTACATAACTTTCTCATATGTTTCAAGACATGATTTCGTTGATCATTTATGTCATCACTGTCAAATTTGTCCTGCAATATTTCACAAGTATCATTAAATATAAAACTTATCTTATAAATTAGAAAAATAAAAATTTAACTAGTGAGGGGGATGGGCGTCTTTCACCTCCCTTAAATAGAAAATCTAAAAAATATACAAAGCAATTAAGCTAAATACAAATTAATTTGTGATTAAAGAAGACTGAATACTATGTCACAATATAACTGGCTGCTTAAATTTTGTAATGAATCTGATACTTTAAATTGGTAGCAAATCTGAGGAACTTTTTGAGGCAATTTGAATTAACTTTTGAGTTTGTATAAGAATTACTACTACATACCAGATGATCAAATTTCCTAAAGAATAGATCTTTTAAAACAAAATACTATAGTTAATTTAAATTTTATAAATTTAAACACCAAAATGAAAGAAGATATAAATGCCAATGTATAAGAAATATATCAGTATTTTTTGATGCCCCCTAACAGGAACCATACAAGGTATAAACATAGAAGTTTTTTCGTGCCTTCCATGATTAAAAACTAGTAATATTAGTTTGTCGTTCTTTGATGATATCGTTGGAATAAGTCCTTTGAAAGACATATGAAAAAGAAGAACATTTAGTGCATTTAAAGGCGTCTAAAAATCAGCAGAGATAGAAAAAAAGAAGAAATGAGTTACCATATTATATTAACAAGTAGATATGGAAAAAGTAAATCAAGAAAGTAATGCTTTATATCTTTACCGTAACAGCTTCCCACATATGTTGTAGCTTATATTCTTCGATGTCTGCCCATGAGTGTACACGCAACGTGCACATATTACGATCACAAACCAATATACCTAAGTGTCTCGAAAATGAGGCATGATGTTGCACAACAAACCTGTTGTGGTAGAAAGTGACGTGCAGTTTTTCTCCTGCAATCTTTTTACACCTATTCGTACCTCTTACTTTCTTTACCTTTTCAGATTCATATGGCCCTACAAATTCCAATTTAAGTCAAATATAAAAATACTACTTAGATAATAAAAATCAAAAAAGATCTTATAATTAACTTGAGACAATAAAATATTTATTTCACTTCTCTGATTGCCCTGCATCTCTTCTTCTTCATGAGGAAAGGAAGTATCACCTTCCAATATTTGATCAAAACTAGGAGGCACAAAATTTTCTCCAACTTTGAGTCCTGCAATATTTTTACACCTATTCATTCCTCTCATTTTTTTTACCTTTTCAGATTCATATAGCCCTGCATATTCAAATTTAAGTCAGATATAAAAATAGTTCTTAGACAATAAAAACAAAAATATCTTATTGCTTGAGATAATAAAATACTTTTTTCACTTCTCTGAGTGTCCGTCATCTCTTCTTCTTCACGAGGAAAGGAAGTATTACCTTCCAATATTTGATCAAAATCAGGAGGCACAACATTTTCTCCAACTGTGAGTCCTGCAACATTTTTACACCTATTCATGTCTCTCCCTTTTTTTACCTTTTGAGATTCATATAACCCTACAATTCCAATTTAAGTCAAATATAAAAATAATTCTTAGACAATAAAAATAAAAATATCATATTGCTTGAGATAATAAAATACTTTTTTCACTTCTCTGAGTGTCCATCATCTCTTCTTCTTCATGAGGGAAGGAAGTATCACCTTCCAATATTTGATCAAAATCAGGAGGCACAACATTTTCTCCAACTGTGAGTCCTGCAACATTTTTACACCTATTCATTCCTCTCACTTTTTTTACCTTTTCAGATTCATATAGCCCTGCAAATTCCAATTTAAGTCAAATGTAAAAATAATTCTTAGACAATAAAAACAAAAATATCTTATTGCTTGAGATAATAAAATACTTTTTTCACTTCTCTGAGTGTCCATCATCTCTTCTTCTTCATGAGGAAAGGAAGTATCACCTTCCAATATTTGATCAAAACTAGGAGGCACAACATTTTCTCCAACTTTGAGTCCTGCAACATTTTTAAACCTATTCATTCCTCTCACTTTTTTTTACTTTTTCAGATTCATATAAACCTGCAAATTCCAATTTAAGTCAAATATAAAAATAGTTCTTAGATAATAAAAATAAAAATATTTTATTGCTTGAGATAATAAAATACATTTTCTACTTCTCTGTGTGTCCATCATTTCTTCTTCTTCATGAGGAAAGGAAGTATCACCTTCAAATGTTTGATCAAAACTAGGAGGCGCAACATTTTCTCCAACTTTGAGTCCTGCAACATTTTTACACCAATTCGTTCCTCTAAGTTTTTTTACCTTTTCAGATTCACAAAGCCCTGCAACTTCCAATTTACGTCAAATATAAAATAGTTCTTATACAATAACAACGAAAATATCTTATAGTTTCAGATAATCAAATACTTATTTCACTTCTCTGAGTGCCCTGCATCTCTTCTTCTTCATGAGGAAAACGAATATCACCTTCAAGTATTTGATCAAGACCAAAAGGTGCAAGACTATCATTATGAGTTAGGTTATTCAGATCAATAGCTAATACATTAAAAGCTTTACTTTTTCCAATCAAACCTCGTTGTTCAGCATTTACTCTTACAGAAAAAAATGCTCTGAAGCTCTGTCCTCGCCCCCTTGCTCAGGTACACGGTGGAATGTACACATGCTTAACAGTCTTCGAACTTGATTCCATTTTAGACTTCTGATATTTGATGGATTCATGTCAACCTAGCACAAAAATAAATTGAGTAACAAATGTCTATAATGTCAGTGTTATCATATATGAACATATGAAGGTCTTTGAAAGAAGCTAGGAAGGTACATGACCATAGACAATAGTAATAAAGATAATTTACAAAGACATAACGGATAGAAACCTGGAGATAAACAAATATATAGCAAGTCATATTCATCATATAAGAACATATAATTAGTTGAGAGAAAATCCACTGGTATAGTTTTAGAATCTTTTGCTGAACTTTTAAATCAAATGGAATCTAGTACGACACTTCCCTCATCACAAGTGAGTTGCCTAATTAAATAAAGGAGTTGATAAGTATCCAAAACTTCATGAGTTCTTTTCCTTTTTAGTTGTGAAGAATGATCTAACTCCTCTAAATCATCAATATTTTCGTGCAAAACCTCGAAAGTATCACGAGGTTGAACTTTTCGTACAACATACCAACCTTTATTGGAAAGATCGTCACTGTAATAAACTTGTGATGCTTGGTTGGCTAATACAAAAGGCTCGGTTGTTTTCAAAAATCGATGGCAGTTAACACTTACAAAGCCATATTCATCTATTTTAACTCCCTTTTCTTGGTCATACACATCAAACCACATACATCGAAATAAAACTATTCTTCCTCCACCAATAAATTGTAATTCTAGTATATCTGTTCTCCATAGTAATTAATATTCTTATTCTCTTCATCCGTCTCTCCAACTACAACCCCCTGCAGTTCTGAGTTCTCAAACTTTTATCTAATCTTTCACGTGAAATCTATATCCATTAATAAGGTAGCCTCGATGACTTGACACGTATGGCATGGGACCACGTGACAATGAGAGCAAATCTGCTATTTTACTACCATTGTATTTGTGTAATCCTGCAACCTATCAAGATCAAGCACATAGTTTAGCGATTAATATTTACATATTTGGTTTGAAAAATATTAATGTTAACTAGTACTCACCTTTTCTTTTAACCAACCAATGAATTGCCTATCAGAATTTTCTTGAGAGGTATCGACTGGAGTTAATGAAAACTATCTACAAATATTTAAAGCATAATAACATGTCATTTTAATGAAAAAATCAGAGAAGGTACATAAAAGCAAATTATTGAAACAAGTCATTACTTACTCGAGAAATGGTTGAATTTCATCACAATTCTTCAAAATATAAATATGTGTTTGCTCCAGTTCATTTGAATCAAGTTTGTGTGGTTTGCCACCTCTTAAAGTTTTTCATGTCACGACCCAAAATCCATAAGATCGTGATGGCGTACATCATTGTCAGGCAAGTCAATCATTAATTAATTGAAATAATTCCCGATTTTAGTATTTATGAAAATCATTACCTTTCACTTTATTACATAGTAATTAAATAAAAATCCCTTAAGTAAATACAATGGTTTAAATAGCCAAAATTTAGCAAATATATCCCAACACATCCCAGAACCCGGTGTCACAAGTACATGAGCAATTTCTAAGAATTTTATAATTTCTACAAAGCTTGTCCGAAATACAAGTGGACAAAGAAATGAAAATAATGTAATATAGTATGAGGGAGACTCTGTCAGTTGCAGATCACCTCCGGATGATGCAGCTCGCCTAAGTCTCCAATCCTCCACATACAAAAAGTGTAGCATGAGTACAAAAATAAGTGTACTCAGTAAGTCGCCCGCCTAACCTCAGAGAGGTAGTGACGAGAGGTCAAATTAGACACTTGCTAAAGGTCAATTTAGAATATTCAAGTGTGACACTAAGCATGATTATCATAGGCAATTTATTAAGTTCAGGAATGATAATATCAACTCTTTCCACTTTTAACACTTTAAATCTTCGTCATATTAATAATAATTAATCAACACGGGTGATTTGATCAAATAACAAATAATCAACCGGAAGGAACAACTTCTTCCAAAAATCTTATATAACTGTAAATCTCTGTCATTTCAGTTGACAACTTAAAATTTTAGGCCAGTAATCAGGCAAAAATCAGAGCAACTACGCAGTAAATATCATGCGCAAGCAATGCCGAGGGTCGAACGGCGCGGACCAACAATAATAAATTGTGCACTGCCGAGGGTTGAACGACTCGAACCATAGATGCATCTATCTGCCCTGCTCGCGAATCGATCATGCGGCGCAGTTATACATACAAATAATAAGGCTAGCCTGCTCGCGAATCATATCTGCGACTCAGGTGCTCATATGCACACATATCCACATAATAAATCCGTATTTTTATCAAGAAAGCAGTTTTTCTCAGGAAAGTGGTAAAATTCTTCTTAAAGGAACATGAAATATAGCTTTAAATCTTTGTTTTGAAACTCATTTGCCAAGTTTAATGATATTCCATAATATAATCCTACCAGGTATACAATTATCCACGGAGGAATCAATTCTCTTTCTAGATGATTAAGAAAATGAACTCTAGTCATATTCAGGTATTCAATTACAATTTCAATTATATTAGCAGTTTAATATTACAGGCAGGATCACAGGTATAACACGTAAGGCATGCAAGTGGGTCCTAGACTACCCGGACATGGCATAATAGTAGCTACGCACGGACTCCCGTCACCTCGTGCGTACGTAGCCCCCAAGATAATAGCACATACTTAATTAATTCACCTAGGGGGACAATTCCCCCTCACAAAGTTAGAAAAGAGACTTACCTCGCTCCAAGATTCCATAACCGGCTTCCAAGCCCTTCCGATGACTCCAACGGACGCACAACGCCCCAAAACTATCCAAATCACGGCAAACCAATGAAAATATATTTTAATATTTACAACAAATTCCAAATTATATAATTTTCCAACCCCGCTTAGTGAAATGACCAAAATGCCCTCGGGCCCACGTGCCCGAAAATCTAAAATTTCTTGAAGATAAATTCTACCCATAGCTTTACTAGTTCAAATATACAATTTACTCTACATTCCATGCTCAAATTTGTGGCTAAAAATCCAAATTACCATTTCTAGGTTTTCTTAAATATTTCCAAATTATTCCACAATTTTCATGTATAATTCCATGCAATAACCTTATATTTAACTTAGAAACATGAAGGAGTTACTTACCTTGTGATTCCTGACGAAAACCCACTCTTGAAGCTCCTCCAAAATTGACCAAACCAAAGAAGAAATGAAGAAATGGCCAACAAAATCCCAACTTTATGAACTTGAAATCCCAAACTTCCACATCCGATGCCAAAATCTATCAAATCACGTCCGATTGACCCCAAATTTTGCACATAAGTCATATTTGATATTACAGACCTGCTCCAACTTTCGGAATCACATTCCGACCTCGATATCAAAATTTTCACTTCCGGTCGGATTCCTTCAAAACCTTCAAATTTCTAACTTTAGCCAAATGACTTCAAAATGACCTACGGACATCCAAATTCACTTCCGATCGCGCTCCCACATCCAGAATCACTATACCAATCTATTCCCAGACTCAAAATCCTAAACGGACATTAAAATTCACTGAAATGCGCTTCAAGCCAAACTTAGGAAATTTCTTCAAAAATGCTGACTTCCACAATATGCATCGAAATGCTCCCGAGGTTATCCAAAGACCGATCCGGACATACACCCAAGTCCGAAATCATCATACGAACCTGCAGGAACCTTCAAATCCTGATTCGGGAGGTCGTTACCTCAAAATTCCAATCTTAGTTGATTCTTCCAACTTAAGGCTTCTGAAATGAGAATTTCCTTTCCAAATCAACTCTAAACTTTCTGTAATTCAATTGCGACCACACCTACAAGTCATAATACCTGAAATGGAGCTGCTCATGACTTCAAACCGCTGAACGATATGCTAGAGCTCAAAATGATCGATCGGGTCGTTACACTTCCAGGATGACAAAAAATTGTTAAGCCTCCATCAGATTCTATAATACCACCATCATAATTTCGTCCAAGACGATTAAAATTTGTTTCCATTGTATGTATATATCTTGAACATAAGGTCATACATTCAGTTGCTAAATATTCCTCTGCAATAGAACCTTCTGCGCAAACCCTATTACGAATAAATGGTTTCATAAAGTATATATATCGCTCCATTGGATACATCCATCGATATTGAGAAGGTCCAGCAATCTTAGCTTCACTAGCTAACTGAATTGGCAAATGCTCCATGACATCAAAAAATGTAGGGGGGAAGACTTTTTCTAGATTGCATTCAGTTATTGGGATTTGGGCATCTATCTGCTCTAATTCATCCACTCTTAAACATTTCGATCCAAGCACGTTGAAAAATAAAGACAACTCAATAAGCGGTTCACACACAGATTTGCATAACATGCCCCATAGAGCAAGTGAGAGTAAATGTTGTAGAAGAACATGGCAATCATGACTTTTTAAACCTGAAATTTTGCGATCTTTAAGATTGACACACTGGGAAATATTTGATGAAAATCCATCTGGGAGCTTTAAGTTCTATAAGAAACTGAAAAATCTGTGCTTCTCTTTAGGAGATAATCTATAACGTGCCGTTGGTAAGTCATATTTATCCGCAATTTTTATTGGATGCAATTCTTTCCTAATGTTAATTTCTTGCAAATCCAACCGAGTGTTTATGGTGTCTTTGATTTTTCCTTTGATATTTAAGATTGTCCCCAAAATATTATCACATATATTTTTCTCAATGTGCATTACATCTAAGTTATGCCGCAATAAAAGAGTTTTCCAATATGGGAGATCAAACAAAATACTCTTCTTATTCCAATTACCACTCCTACTCTCAAGTGATATTTTAATCTTCTTCTTTGGATCCTTTGTTAATTGTAACCCATCTAAATCAGCCACTTGATCAAGTATATCATCACCAGATAACTGTTTTGGTGGTAATCTTCGCTCCTTAGGGCCATCAAATGATGCTTTGTCATTCCTCCATTTGTGATTAAGGGGAAGAAAGTGTTTGTGGCCCATATAGCATTATTTTTTACAATTTTGTAACCTAATTGAGTGAGTTTCTTTATTGCAGCATGGGCACGCTAGTTTTCCCTTTGTACTCCATCTCGACAAATTTGCATATGCGGGAAAATCATTAATGGTCCATAGTAAAGATGCATGTAACACAAAGTTTTGTTTAGTTGACGCATCAAATGTCTCCACTCCAGATTTCCACAATTCCTTTAATTCCTCTATCAAAGGCTGGAGATAGACATCAATAGCATCTCCATGACTCTCAGGACCAGGAATAATCATCGACAATATAAAATTTTCTTTCTTCATGCATAGCCAAAGTGGTAAATTATAAGGAATAAGTACCACAGGCCAAATGCTATATGGAGTTTTAGAATTTCCAAATGGTTGAAAGCCATCACTAGCAAGTCCAAGTCGAACATTATGAGGCTCGGATGCAAAAGATTGATGAAGTTCATCAAACGTTTTCCATACTATTGAATCAGCTGGGTGCCTCATTATTCCATCATCAACCCTTTTGTCATGGTGCCATCTCATCAGAGAAGATATTTTTGAGGACATAAATAATCTTTGAAGTATTGGCTTTAGTGGGAAATAACGTAAAAATCTTGTATGGTATCTCTTATTATTGTCTATAGTTCTTTTTACCAATAATTTATTAGAAAGAATTTACATGCTTTACTAGAGTTTGAAAATTATATAACACTATATATTAAAACAAAAGAAGAAGAAGAAGAAAAAGAGGTACTCCGTGCACAAAACACCCCGCATTCACGTAGAGTCCGGAGAAAGACGTATTCCTAGGTATGTGATGTAGACAACCTACCTTAATACAAGCATTAGTGGTTGTTTTACGGCTCGAATTAGTGACTATAGATCACACGTATACAACTTCACGGTTTCTCCAACAATCATCTTCATATGTAACACTATATAGAATTGCCATAATATATAGTGAGCATTTTGAGAACTTAGGCACCGTAGCAGAGATTTTATATTAACTTACATAAACTAATGCATTTTTTGCAGCCAAATCTGGAAAGGATGCAAGCATCATTCAGGAGTTCGACTGAACAATGGAGCAGTTGACGAGGGATAAGGAAAAACAACACTTTAAGCAATGGAATCTTCAAGTTTATTTAATTACCAAAAAAAAAGAATCTTCAAGTTTATTCCTTAGTTACTTCTATAAACTAGGGTGTGTTTTGGTATAACATAATTGTTTTCAGTTTGAAAAATAAGTAATAATCTTATTTATTTTCAGGTATTTGGTATGTAAATTGAGAAAAATAATTTCTCAAGAGTATTCATAATAATTTAGATACAATAAACATGAAGCCATAAACTTTCGAACCAACAACCTTCCGAACCCACAAATTTCATAAACTTTAGAACTGCTAAACTTTTGAAACCGCGAAATTTCGAATCCGTAAACTTTACAATTTATACTTCCGTGAACTTCCAAACATATAAACCTCCGAACTCATAACTTTGGAGCTTGTAAAATTTCGAACTTGTAAATTGAAAGATGAAAAAACTAAAACTGAAAATATATTTTTTTCGGGGGGAAGGTGGGGTAGGGCCGAGAGGAGCAGAAAAATGTAGGGGTGGGTGGTGCAGAAAAAACAAAAAACAGAAATTGAAAATTACAAAAGAAAAAGCAAAAAAATAAACTTTTTTTGTGCGGGGGTAACGGGTGGGGAGTGGTGGGGTGGGGGCGCGAAAAAATAAAAAAACAGAAATTTGAAATAACAAAAAGAAAAAATTGCGATTGAGGGAGGGGGTTAGTAGGGTGGGTGGTGACGGAAAAAAATTTGAAAAAAACACCTTTTTGGAGAGACGGGGTGGGGTGGGGTTAGGTGGGTGAGTGTGGGGTGGGTTGGTGAGGGTGGGGAAGGTTGAGAAGGAGTTTTGGAAAATGTTTTCCCTTCTCTTATAAGGAAAATATTTTTCTCCAATTGAGGAAAATGAGTTCATAAATAAAATATTTTCAAAATATTTAAACCAATCAAACATGAAAAAATTAAAAAAATATATTTTCCGTCGTACCAAACACGCCCTAGATTACCAAGAATACCGAGAACAAGATAAATTTAATAGATTAGCTTAGGAATTTTTTTAATGACGATAGATCGAACCTATTTAATTTTACTAGTATGATGGTTGATTGTTCATGGGTTAATTGTACTTTCTTATCTCTCTCTTTTTTTTTTTAATTTTTTTTGTCAATATCAGCATATACAATTTGAAGATAAGTCTTGGAGCAATAGTTAAGTTGTCTCCGTCTAACGTATAGGTTATGAGTTCGAGCCGTGAAAGCAGCCGCTTATACTTCATTTGAGTAGACTGTCTACATCACACCCATTAGGATGCAGCCCTTCCCCGAACTCTGCACGAATACAAAATACTTTGTACACCAGACTATTTTTTTTAATCAGCTTATACAGTTCATCTAACATGTAAATTAAACATAAATATAGGGTCAGTGGAAAAGTTTCATCATGTCCAAATTAACATAAGATCAAGAATTATATTGGCAAAAACTACACATAAAAGAGAGATAAATCCTAAACTTCATCTTCGTTCTTCCTCAAAATATTTAAAAAAGAGTCATGTACCACAAAATGCAATATTTTTTTCAACTTAACCATATTGCGAAGACTAATCAAGATTCATGCGAGTAGCTCAAGGTAAAACGTTACCAAGACAAGTGATTGCTATACTTACAATCCATGAATTTATTTAGTCATTCAAAATATTTTCCCATCAAGTACACATCCTTTTGGAATTTTACCTTTCATATACAACTTACATAATCCCTAATTTATAAACCAAATTCATTTATTCTTACTCCTTACATATTTTTTTTCCCTTCAAAACAGAGTAATGAAATAGAAAATCACCCCTTTTAAAAAGCTGCAACCATTGAGGCCAAAACAACAAATAAACCAAAGGAAACCTTCAATTTTCCAGCAGATGATCCAGCCGATGGCGGCGACTGAGCGTCAGCCGGAGGCGAATCATCGGCCGGAGAAGGTGAACTGGCCGGAGAATCGGCATCCTCAGAAGGAGAAGGAGCCTCTGTTCCTTCAACAGGGGACTCTGCTTCTTCTTCTTCAGGAGACTCTGCTTCATCATCAGAAGGTGGTGGGGAACTCTTAGGTGAAGATGGTGCATTAGCCTTAGGTGGTGGAGCTGAAACTGGTGCAAGTGTTCCATCAAGTCCAGGTGTAACAATTGGCTGAGAAATTCCAAGAATTGAGATGTTATAAGGCTGATTCATTACAGATTTTTCAAGCCTTGAATCGCGTTGAGCACCTTTAGAAGCTGATCCAAATACAAAACTACCATCTTTAGCTGTCACATTCAAGAAACCTTGGTCATATCCTGCTTTACCAGATTGTTGGTACATATTTGTCAATTTTGCTGTTTTTTCCTTCATGCTTCTCAGTTTCATTGGATCATAGTAATCTAATACGACATGGGTTGATAATTCTCTCTTGAGAACATCATCTGATTTTGAGGCAAGATCACCGATTGCACCATTTGGAACAGCTAAGATTGTAATTGTGGCCCTTTTGTTAATTTCAGTGGCTAAGCCAGATTTAGAAAGAAGTTCATTAAAGGTGCTGTAATCTGAATATTGGCTTAGAATTTTTGTGATATTAAAGGCCGAGGCCGAGGTGGCGGCCAAGAGGAGGAAGGTACAAAGGAGTGGAGCAATTGAACGACTCATTTTTGCTGGTTATTTTTTCGAGTTTTTTTACCAGCAAAAATGAGTTTTAATATTTACTTTTTTTTTTCTCTTTCTTATGTTTCTTCCTTTAGAGAAAAAATAAACCAGCTCCGACTTGTTTGTTTGAAGAAATGGAGGATTATATATAGTTGGAGTTTTGGAGACGAAGGGTTGATGAGCTTGTGGATTGGAGTGAATGTTTCTCTTCCATGCAAATGCATGCACGCATAAATAGCACAGTTACAAAAAAATTTCTTGTTTAGAGGCATTATCGGTCAAAATTTGGATAAGAATGTTTGTCTCATTACCATAAAGGTTGGACCGAAGTAAATTTTTCCTGAGGATATATCATTAGTTTTTTTCTTGATCACACATTTAATGATATAAGATATTATTTTAAAATCTGAATCTTGAATGATTACAACCTTTTTTTCTTTTTTCTTTTGAATTTTATAATTTATATTTAATTAGTACTCCCCTAATTTAATTGGGCATGAAGTTTAAGAAAAGAGAAGACTTTTGAACTGGTGTAAAATGAGGCACATATATTTTATGTGGATATAAATCATTGCATAAAGATAAATTGTTGCTAAATATGGAAAATAATCGTTCTTTTTGGCACATAAAGGAAAGTAGGTACACACAAATTGAAATTTGATGGAGTAATAAATATAAAATTCAAAATAATAATAATAATAATAATAATAAGAAACACAACATTCAGAAAATATTAGAATTTTTTTTAATTTACATGATATATGTTATAAAAATAGTTTATTTGAAGAAGTACACGTTAAAAGTTAGCAGTGATGGTGGCTGGCCATGGTGATGGTCTGCAGGAAATTGCTAGTGATGGTTGTGATTCGTAGAGGAGGCTAGCAATGGTGGTCGTGCAAAAGAGGTGGTGGTGATCGTACAGTGGTAGCTGGCTATGGATGTCGTTTATGGTGGTGATTCTCCGGTGGAGGTCAATGGTCAAGTGGTTGATGTTATTGCGGAGGTGGTTGATAGAGGCGGATCCAGGATTTAAAGTTTATGGGTTCCCGTCATAATCTCAAATTATATACAATAATAATTGGGTTCATAGTTAGATATTTATAGATATTTAATGATTTTTTTAAATAGAAATACAAGGTCTACACAGAAGTTACTGGATTCTTATAAATGCCTATATTTTGACCATATTTTGTCTTTGATTTTGTGTTTTATATTAATTATCTTATGTGTAATAGTAGAATTGTGAAGGAATGGGCCAATTAGTCTTGTTCTATCCGTTGGGCCAAAATAATGCCAAATCAGTGGCCCATTTAGCTTAGATCCGGTCCAGACCAAGGGGGGCTTAGGAGACACCTTAAACGACGTCGCTTTGATTACTAGGCTGAGATTGAATCTCAGCCGTTCAATCTCATCTAATATGACGGCCCCTATAAATCCGCACCCAATGTATTTAAAGGCTATATCTCTTAAAATTTGCCCTCATTTTTTCCTTAACATTATTTGCTCTCCTCTCTCTCTAGCCTCTCCCCTCCCCCCGCCGTCTCTGCCCCAGTGTCGCCCTGCTCCGCTGCCGGGAATCACCCACTGACGGTGGCCCACCTTCAATCACTAGCAAAATTTTACCACTTCTTCCGCTCAACTTCCTCTTCATGAATCCGAACCCCAAATCCCCATAACCCTCTCAATCTCCGTAAATCTAAGCCTAACCAAAACCCTAGCCGCTGCTCACCACCCCAAACTCCGAAAATTTTACACTACCGGCCTCCTCCCGCTCTCCTCTTCTCCATTCCAAGCCTCAAAACCTTCAAACTCCTCCAAAATTCGGCCGAATTCTGGCCAGTAGCCCCTACTGTCGTCTCACCACCACCAAGTGCTCGAGCCGCTGTTTGTTTTGCGTAGACACGACCCGGGAACAACCCTTTCTAGGCGACATGGTGTTGAAATCACTAGTAGGCCTCTCGAATTGGTGGTCCTAACATCTGTCACTTAGAAAAGTTCGTTCAAAGGTCGCTCGTCATCATTTGTCACTGCTCGCGTCGTCCCTGAGATATTTGGACAGTTTCACATACCCTCGATTGGTATAAACCTTACTTTCTTTTTATCTTTTCTGATTTTTTCTTTTCGCTTTTGTAATTAGTATTAGTTTGAAGGTTTAATTTCCATTCATGTTATTGTTATTTGTGTGCAATTGAGCTAGGGTAGTATTGATTTTCAATTACATGTTACTTTATACATGTGAATTTTTAGTTCTTCGACCTAGCCGGTAGAGTATTTCGTTATTGTTTGTTAGTTGTGTTTTTTGATTATTCGACCTAGCCGGTCGACTATGTTGTGTGAATTTGTTAAGTTTGAGCTTTCAGTTCTTCGACCTAGCCAGTCGAGTAGTTCGTTGTTGTTTGTTAGTTCTGACTTTTAGTTCTTCGCTCTAGTCGGTCAACTATTTTGTATAGAGTTATTAAGTTTGAATTTTCAGTTCTTCGACCTAGTCGGTCGAAATTTAAGTCTTTATGTTAACTTCATGAAAAATAAAAAAAGATTAATTGAATTGTTTATATAGTTAGTCGTATATTTAGTTGTTATTAATCATGATAGTTTAGCGATGTTCGTTTAATTTCTGTTTCGGGCATTAGCTTGTGAAATTCAGTGGTTGTTCTATGTTAGTTTGCACAAATCGAATTTATCCTAATCTAGTTTGTCTGAATACTTAGTTCAATTACATTTTGAGTCTTGTTTCTACTTTTCCAATTCATAGCTGGTTGTATTTTGACTGTATAAGCTGAATTTCAGTCATGTGAAGATAAAAGCTGAATACTTGAGTTTAAAGTACATGGTTGTTGGGTATTTTACTGTTTAAGCATGCTGGACAGATTTTGAAAAATGGTTGGGAAAAGTGGACTGTTAAAGTATATGGTTGTGAAAAGTGGACTGTTTTGGCACACAAAACTTAGTCCTTTTGGACAGATTTTTGGTGAATCAAAATCTGTCCAAAAGGACTTATTTTTCCTACTTAAAAAGGTCGTTCTTTCACACTAAAACACACAAAATTTATGACACAACTGCTGGACATCTTTACACACTAAAGCTACAACTTTGAGAGTAAAAATCAGCAGCTAAACATATCCAATAGCAAGCTGAAAATTTTGAGATTGGTGAGCGATTCTTAGAGTGTAAAACTTGTAAGAAATAGTGGGATTCTAGTCAATTTTTGGGGCAAATAGCTACTAGTTTCAAGTTTTGTACCGCTAGGTATTTCTGGTTGATCCTCTTGGGTTCGAAATCTACCGTTTGTTGCTATTTTTTTTGCTTCGCTATTGCCATTATGCTGTCCACCTTTTGATTTTGGAAAGAGCTGACTTTGCTGTATTTGTTCTTCTTTCTTTTGTCCAGGTAAATTTCGGACCATGTGAACTCCTAAAATCAAGTTGGAATGAAAGCAATGATGCCTGGAAATATTAGTAGCTTCATTTGTCTATTGTATTTCATTTTTACGTGCTCTTGTGTGTAGGATAATGTTATGATTAGGGGTGGGCATTCGGTACTTCGGTTCGGTATTTAAGAATTTCGGTTCGGTTTTTCGGTATTCGGTTTCTCAATTGTGTATATCAAATACCGTACCTAAATATTTCGGTACGGTTCGGTATTTCTTATTTCAGTTCGGTGCGATTTCGGTACGGTATCGATTTAATATTTGGTGATGATAAAGAACAACGAACTACAAAAGTAAAAAAATATGCTCGTTGTATTGACAACTTCAACGCTGCTCAGTGCTCACTGAATAAACATGCTCGTTGTATTGGCTACTATATTCAATTATTCACTGGACTGGAGTTATTAGTCACTAAGTTTTCCCATGTTGTCAATACAATATTTTAACACATTAAAATATTATTCACAAGTACTACCCCTTAAATATATTGAATGACTTTATTCACAAGTACATTCACAAGTAAGAATATTATTTGAAAATGGCTGCAAATCTTCTCTGAAAATGGCTAATCGAGCACGGGGCATGAAACATGATTGCACTTGAACCTAAACAATATATAAATCATAAGTAAGAATAGTATTTTTTGATGATAATAAAACAAAACTACAAAAGTATATCACCAAACAAATAGTGTATTAAACTTACCACTCAAGTTTCAATTTGCAACTAAACATCAAGCAATGCTAGTAGTGTTTCCATTATTGTCCATATCTAAAGATAATTCGATCAAATATGTCAATGAAAATGACAAATAAAAAATTATGAATTATGATATATTATTTTGAACTAAAATACACACAAAATATTAAAGCTTACCAAGCTCGAGTTCCTCAAGATACTTTAAGTTTTCTTCAACACTAATAGGATTCTTCTCTTCTCTAAGACAATATTGAACACAAATAAGAGCTTGCATACATTTAGGAGTCAATGAACTCCTAAATGAATCAAGAATATGGCCACCGGTGCTAAATGCGCATTCGGACGGCACACTAGAAATTGTTTCTTCAAGTGAAGCTTCGTCCTTATTAATGATGTATTTATAACACTCCCACAAGATGTATTAGATGTGTTATTAGATGAAGTAGAACTAGATGGAGATTAGGAAAAGATGTAGTTGAATACATTTTTAGATAAAAATCATTTTATTCATTTTTTCAGGCTCACCCCAATACTTCTTAAACTTTTCTTGCATCCGCTCATCCATTTTTCTCAAATTCTCATGCTCACTAAGTAAACACATTTTTAAATGACAATAAAGTTCAGATACATCCTCAAAAACGTCAGTTACACCGGGGAACTTCAGCTCTAGAGCTGAAGTTCTGTCTTTGTAACTGGGAACTTCAGCATACGGGGCTGAAGTTCCCCAGCTATAAAGACAAAACTTCAGCATACGGGGCTGAAGTTCTCCAGTTACAAAGACAAAACTTCAGCTCTAGAGCTGAAGTTTCCCAGTTACAAACTTCAGCTTTAGAGCTGAAGTTCCCAAGTTATAAAGACAATTACAAAGACAAAACTTCAGCTCTAGAGAACTTCAGCTCTAGAGCTGATGTTTTGTCTTTGTAAACTGGGGAACTTCAGCCCCATTATGCTGAAGTTTTGTCCTTATAACTGGGGAACTTCAGCCCCGTATTCTGAAGTTCCCTAGTTACAAAGACAAAACTTCAGCGCTAGAGTTGAAGTTCCCCAGTTACACCGGGGAACTTCAGCCCCGTATGCTGAAGTTTTTGTCTTTATAACTGGGGACATTCCTCCCCGTATGCTGAAATTTTTGTCTTTATAACTGAGGAATTTCAGACCCGTATGCTGAAGTTTTTGTCTTTATAACTGGGGAACTTCAGCCCCGTATGCCGAAGTTCCCCAGTTACAAAGACAAAACTTCAACTCTAGAGCTGAAGTTCCCCAGTCACTGGGGAACTTCAGCCCCGTATGCTGAAGTTTTTGTCTTTATAACTGGTGAACTTCAGCCCCGTATGCGGAAGTTCCCCAGTTACAAAGACAAAACTTGAGCTCAAGACTTCAGGACTACATTTCCTTAACACAATTATCTTTGTCCTCAATTTTTTGTCTTTTTACCTTATTTTTCCTAATTATGTGTTGTTTAAGAAAATCTAAAAGTCACTTCTTTTAGAAAACCAAAAGTTACGTCCTCCCACATCTGTGATTATTATGAGTCAATGGTTTACTATGCAATTCAACTCCTAAGAGCAGACACAAAAGAAATTGAGAGGCTTATAAAATTTATATGACTAAGCAATTCGTTTCTTTTGTTCAAAAGTGGATTTCACATATGAAAATAATGGAAACACTCATACAAACGCCAGAACCCCATTGCAAAATGAGAAGTAGAGCTGTAAGGAATGAATATGAAAATGGCGTATTTTCATTTGGGAAGGAAAGGGTAACACTGTCTATTCATATTAATTTTAATAGACTAGTGGTACCACCTTAAATTGTGGCTACCCCATGCCAATTATTCGTTGCTTGCTTGGGGTTGGGCCTGGGTGGGTAGATAACTAGATATAGGTAGGGCCAAAAAAAAGTCCATAAAATCTCGGTATTTTGGTATACCGAAATACCAAAATTTTAAAATTATAATACCGAAAACCGAACCGAAATACCGAAATACCAAAAATGTAATACCGAATTAGACCGAAATACCGAAAAAATCTGAAACCGAAATACCGAATTAATTCGGTTCGGTTCGGAATTCGATTTTTCGGATTTTATGCCCACCCCTAGTTATGATAGTATGTTAGTTAATTAAACTGGGTCAAGCATTTTTAGTATTATGCCAAAATTTAGGATATAATTCTGCTTGGTCCTCAGTTGTGTGGTTGTGTGAAAGGAGTATGTATTAAATTTTGAATCCATGTAGTTTCATGTTTGTCCCTCTGTTTGTTGCCAAGCTAAACCTTTTTTTCTTATTTTCATTGGCCATTGTTTGGTTATAGTTATGATTTCATTTTAAAGCTAAGTGGTCTCATTTTCAGTAGTCTTGTTTAGAAATTCACAAATGGAGTTTCAGTTAAGGTTGAATGAATATGGTGAATATAGGTTCTTCATTTTTTCAATAAAAGATGTTATTTTCACATGTAATTTATTATGGCCATTTGTTCTAAAATAGAGTGTGAGACTACCAATGTACTTGTCTTCTTTATTGAGCATGAGATTGATTAAATTTCTTGATTCATATGAGGGTCTCCCTATTACCATGATTTAGCATGCTAAAATTCAAAGGATATTTTTATATAAGTTGTTACAAAGATTATTTGCTAGCTTCAGTTGGCCATTTGGTTATTAGAGTTGGGCCACATAAGTTGAACATCATATGCAAGTTAATAAACATTTTAGCTGGCCCGTTTCTTTTAATAAATTCCAGCAGCCCAAAAGCTCTAAAATTGATAAGCTGGCCCATTTCTCTTTTAACAAGAATTTGAATCATTTCTTTAAAATAGATGGATTTGGTTCAACATTTATATGCATAATTTTCCCTACGATAAGACTAGAAAAATAAAGATTTTTGTTACTAATTAAACTAAATCATTTTCTTCTAATTAATTTAAACGGTAGGCAATTAGTAGGCGCGCTTTGACTTCACGGAATCGCTTGCGTAGCGTGATAATTAACATTAAATTAGTTAAATAACCTCATATCATACCTATTAATTTAGTTAATCCTTTGCTAAAATCGCGGATTCTCTTGCGTAGCGCGATAATTGACTTTTAATAATTTTCAAAAATTAATTTTCTCAAATGTAGTACTTTCTCAAAAGTACTACAAATAATTGATTGTCATGATTTCAGATTCGCTTTCAAGGCGCAATTATGATAAGTTAATTAATTTTGTTATTCAATCATGCATTCGCTTGCGTAGCATGGTTATGACAACATAATATTATCCAAATTATTTTGTTTAATAATTCTAATAATTAAGAGATAAAAGTGGATATGTAAAACATACAAATTATATAAATCACAATTTGTCCAAAATCAATTCAAGCCAAGTTTTAAGTTAATAAAGCGACCATGCTAGAATCACGAGACTCCGGGAATGCCTTGCACCTTCTCCCTGGTCAGTAGAATTTCTTACCCGAACGTTATTTTCTCGGACTGATAATAATAGAGTCAAACCTTCCTTTGACTAGAGATTCAAATAAAAGGTGACTTGGAACACCCAAAAATTCAATTACAAGTGGCGACTCTGTAAATAAGATAATCCCTGCTCAAGTTTGTCACTTTAATTGAAAATATTCTTTAACCCACAACAATCCATATAATACACAAATATCTTTTGCTAGGGTAAAAATGGGTGTGACAGCTCTGGCGACTCTGCTGGGGAGAACCTGAATTCGAGCTTGTACATGTTGACTATTTATTTGGCTTTATTAATTTTGTATATATTGTGATTTATTTTTGACTAATGTGCTACCTGTTCATTTTTTACCGCTTTGATATTGTTGAAATGTACATATAAACTGTCTTCTCGCACACTCCCCTCTGAGTCTTCTTGAAATTAAAATTGGGCATTTGCTTGAAATAACCCGCTTTTTTTGAGATAGCAGATGTAACGACTCGGTCTGTCGTTACGTAGAACTTGCATTTTTTATTGATGTCATTGACTTGTCATGGATTTGGTTATTCTATTATTGATGTATTAGAGTCGATAGGCTTGAAATCAGAATGGTTAAATGAGAATTCAGTAACTTAGTCTTTAAAGATAGCCTTAATGTTGGAAGAGTCAACTGAGGGTTTACTTATTGGGAAACGATCTCGGAATGTGGATTTTATGGCTCGGATAGCTTCGTTAGGTGATTTGGGACTTAGGAGTGTGTTCGTAATATTTCTGTGATGTCCGGTTTAGAATTAAGCTTGAATTGGCGAAAGTTAGTTTTTGGTGATTTCCGATCGGCAGTGGAAAATAGGCTATCAGGGTAGGAATGGAATTCCGGAAGTTGAAACATGTTCGTAATGTCATTTGGATATGTCTGCAAAATTTCAGGTCAATCGGAGTATGTATAGTTTCGGCATCGTTGGTGGATTTTAGAAATTTCAAAGTTCTTAGGCTTGAATCCGATGTAATTTTGTTTGAGAGTTCAACTAAGTTTGAATGATGTTATGGGATGTGTTGGTAACTTTGGTTGGGGTCCCGAGGGGCTCGACATTGATTTCGGTTGGTTAACGGGCATTTTTAGACTTAGATAATTGCTGGTTTTCTGGTTTTTGTGCAGCAAGGATCTGTGAATCGCGATCGCGTGGCAAGGGCTGCGATCGTGTAGGTTTGGAAGAAGGTGAAGTGCGATCGCGTGAGCTAGGTCGCTATCGCGTAGATTTAACCAGGCGCGTGGGGGGTGAGGTCAATTGGTCTTTGCAATCGCGTGCATGGGGTTGAGATCACATGAGGTTGAACTGCTGTGAACCGCGATCGCGTGGATTTTTCCGCGATCGCAGTGAAGGAATCACTGTGCATATTTAAATAAACCCTTCCGCGAATTAAACCTTATTTTACACCATTGTTGTACGGAAAAGTGCTTTGGGGACGAATTTAGAAGAGGAAAATCCTTGTTCTTCATAGAGGTAAGTGTTTTGATTATTAAAACTAGATCATGGATGATTATAGAACATAAAACCAGTGTAAATTCATGGAAAATCCGTAGAAAAATGTGGGTTTAGGGCTTGAGATTTTGAGACCTTTAGGGATTGATTTGAGGGGTCAAATGAACTCCAATAGTGTTCTTTATATGTACAGACTCGTGGGATGATGAAGAACAGTTTGGTATAAAAATTTCTGAGTTTCGGGACGTGGGCCTAGGGGTCGGGTTTTGACCAAATTCGGATTTTGGGCTAAATTTGATATTTTTCGATGGGAATTTATTCCTTAAGCATAAATTGATGATAAAAATCTGAACTTGATAGATTTGGAGCACTCAGAGGCAGGATTTCGAGGCAAAGGCATTGCATAATAGTATTTTAGCCGGTTTTGAGGTAAGTAACATTTCCAAACTTGGTTCTGAGGGTTCGAAACCCCGAGCGAAATGATTTATGACTAATTGTTGAGGTGACGCACATGCAAGTGACGGGCGTGAGGGCGTGCACGGGTATTTGTGTCCTGGCTTATCCCATGGCCCCGCTTAGTGATTATTCCATGATGATATTTGTGCATCTATTAATGTGGTAATTGTGAACATGTTAGAAATCATGTTAAGTATAAATGCTAGGCTTCACACCGGAAATGCTGAGACCCGAGTGGTCGTATATTGCTGTCTCATTTTGTGATTATTTGATGTCATATACTCAGTCCTGTTATAGCATATTACTTCTTATCTCAGTATTGTTAATTACATGCATACTTATCATTGTTTCGGGCTGATGGAGGCATTTATGAGCCATGTGAGTGAGGCTGATGAGAAATGACTGAGTGAGGCCGAGAGCCTGTTATTGAGATAGTTATGAGAATGGACTGCACACTGCAGTGATATTTAAATCATGCCTTCGTTGGCTTGATATGGCGCTTGGGCCACTAGGGCCCCTCCAGAGTCCTTACACCCCCAGTGAGCGCAATGATGAGGGATGGATCTTCCCTGGGCATGGATCTTGTCCAAAGTGATGATGGATGGATCTTCCCTAGGCATGGATCTTGTCCGAAGTGATGAGGGATGGATCTTGTCCGAAGTGATACTGAGGGATGGATCTTCCCTGGGCATGGATCTTGTCCGAATCTGATGTTATGAGTGGGATGGATATTCCCTGGATATGGTAATTGTCCGAGTGTTGTATTCCGGAGATGGATCTTCTCTGTGGGGGCTGGACTGGCCTTTTTCCTAAGTACATAGTGACCACGGTCACCGATGTTTATGCATATTTCGGGATGGAACTTCCCTGGGCCTGAGAGCCATATATAGTAATGAGTGGACTTCTTGGGAGAGCTGTGAGCACTATGTGCATATCCATACTAGTTGCATACATATATTTTATGATGGCATGTAGAGTATACTGGCATACTTGGCATATTTACTCATCCTGATAAACTGTTAGCATGTCTAAATTCTATATATTATTTATTGTAAAATTTTGAGGTTTTGTCCGTCACTACTTTTCAGCCCATAGTTTGGGTTCGTTACTTTTGAGTTGGTGTACTCACGTTACCCCCTGCACCTTGTGTGCAGATCCAGGTACACCGGGACCCGGTAGCGGATATTGAGCAACGGTCAACGTTTCTATTGGAGTTGTCGAGGTAGCAACTGGAGATCGTGAGCTCGTCTTCTCTTTCTTATTCTACTTGTTGTTCTTTAGTTTGAGACAATGTTGTCCATTTCTCCTTTTTCTTTGCTTTATGTTATAGTAGCTCATGACTGAGTGACACCGGATTCGGGGTTGGAGGTTTTAAATTTAGTTCTTCAAATATTGTTTTAACTTCAGATTCTTAGTATTTTTAATAAATTCGTTTAAAAGTCATATTTTTACTGGAAATTGACTTTAGCTTAGTTAAAAAGGGAGGCTTTCCTGGTTCCACGACAGGCGCCATCACGACTCCGAAATTGGGTCATGACAGCAGAGGTGCATGTCACCCGGTGAAGGACTTAGTCACACTTGTTTTAGGTAAGGAGCACCACCAGCTAAGCCGGAAAGCAATGCTAACGGTGTGCTGACCCTCCTTGGCTCGAGTTATCCGCTCGAGTAAGCCAGTCTAGATACCTTCTCCAATAGGATTTAAACCTAGAAGAACAACATCATGCCAGATATCCCTAGTAGGTTCTCTTTATTTCCATCACATGCATTTGACTTAACGAAACTCGGCACAGGTGCCGGTTTCGTATAAGACAGGTATCCTCATTGAGACCATCATGTTCACTTATGTGCTACTTGCTACATCGTTTAGAAGGCTTACTTGCATTGTTGACCGGCTTTAGAAAATTAGTTGAGCGAAATTGTTAAAAAAAAAAATCATTCTCCTAATTTAGTACTAATAATCATTTTTTTTACTAAGATTTTGTAGTAGTCTGGCGTGAGGTGTAAAGATTAATTTTCATAAAAATCAAAAGAGAAAAATACCCAATTTTACCGAACTACGTGGGTTTGATTCTCACCGAATGTGAGATACGTAGGCAACCGCCATTTGGTTCAGCCCACATTTTTCAAAAAAAAAAAAGAGCTTAAAATTACACATGTGCATAAAATTTACGTGAAAAAAGGCTATTTTTTGTCACTTTTTACTACTTTACCCTCATATTCCAGCCGTTTTGCCAAGACAGCCTTAAAATCTTTTTCGGAAGTGCTGAAGGGTCATTTTTTATAAAATAGCTATTTTGTCCATCTTTTGTTCGCTTTTTACCATTTTCCCTTATGTCCGGCCATTTTTTTCGAGATTGCTTAAAACCTTCTACGGAAGTGCTGAAAGAGTGTTTTCGCAAAAGAAAAACCATCTTATGTAGTTTTGTCTGGTTATATATGCCGAGACAGCCTTTGAACCTCTCTTGGGAGTCCTGAAGGGCCGTTTTCGTTAAAGTAGTCATTTTGTTTATTTTGTCTATTTTTTAAATTATTTTTGTCTCAATGCTTTAGCCATTTTTACCGAGAAATCCTTTAAGTCTTCTGTGGATGTATCAAAAGGCCGTTTTCATAATAATAGCCATTTTCCTACTTTTTGTGTCTGCTAATTTCAAAAAGTAGTAAATAGATCGAGTCCTAAATGGCATTTTGAAAAAAATCAAATAAAAGGAATAATTAGAATTTCATATACCTTAGGGAAGTCCTGACCCCTTTTTATCTTATTCTTAGGTTCACCATGAATTCTCCACAAAGAAACAGTCAGAAAAGGGTAAGAGACGAGACACTTGCTACGTTCTTGATAAGAGATAAGACCCCGAGTACTCTCTGTAATTGGTGGGCTCGTTTTGTGACATGGGAACGCAACCAAGTATTTAAGCACCTCAAGTTCCTCACAAACATCATGGAGATTAAGCCTAACAGAGATTTAATCGAGGCTCTAGTGGGTTTTTGGGACCCTATGAACAATGGATTCAGGTTCAAAGATTGTGAAATGACGCCTACATTGGAAGAATTAAGTGGGTTTACCGGATTAGGGAGGGACCTTCGCGGGAGAAAGCCTGCTGCTCCGAGAAAAGTTAGTGTGAACAACTTTTTGAAAAAGTTATGCCTCCGTCGAAATCCAATGGGCTTCCTGGACGAAGTTTGGGTTCCGTTGAAATATTTCTATGACATATTTGGGGACGAGAAAGGGTTTGAAAACTTCTCGGGATCAGAATTCGTCAACCAATTGAGTTACGACACATGGAGGGAGTTGAGAGTCTTCGTGTTCATGATATCATTTCTGGGGATCATGATCTTTGCAGAGCGTGGTGGGTGCATCAGAATTCAATTAGCTGCGGTAGTCTCATTTTTGCAAAGAAGCGAGGATCACACCATTCTTCCCATGATTATGGGAGATATTTTTCGAGCTTTGACCCGCTTCCAAGAGGGTGAATATTACTTTGAGAGATGCAACATTCTGCTGCAGATGTGGTTCATAGAGCACCTTTATCATCATCCAATAGTAATAAATTTCAATGATAATTGGCTGAATTACATTGGAACCCAGACAAGGTCGCAAGTTGTAATCTTCAAGAGGGGGTGAGGGCTTGACGGACTTTGCTCGGTTCATTGACTGCTGGCAGAATCACTTGGAACTTATATCGGTTCCCTTCTGCTAGGGTCATGCATATGTCGATGTATCGTCCATTCTTTATGCTCATGGGTTTCTGAGATTTCCAACCCTACGCACCCCTACACGTCATGCGCCAGCTAGGGAGAGAGAAAAAGAGGCCTCCGACTGAGGACATACGTCCGTTCGTGTGGGAATTCAAGGTAGAGGAACCTCTAAGGGAGTCATATTCACAAAAGGTTTGGTTTGGTGGTCGATTTTCTGATTTGGATGAGATGGTAGCTGATCGTGAGTGTGGCGAGGTAAGCCTCGCATACCTTGAGTGGTTTCACAACCGGGCTATCCCGGAGCAAAGGCTAAAAAGATCCATATGGCATGCGGTTGATTGGGAAGACGAGATCGAGGCCGGAGTTTGAGAAACCAGAAGGGGAGTAACACTAGAGTTCCAATCCTGTTATTGACTTTTTACAAGAAGACAAAGGCATTCTGGAGACAACCATGGACATATAACAGGTTGATTTCGAGCAGGAAAAGGCTAAGTGGGAACAAGAGAAGCGAGTACTCAAAGCTCAAATTAGTTAGAAAAAAGTGATCACTACTGCTCAACAATAGGAAGAAAGAGAAGCCCAGTTCAAGGTGGTCCGTGATCATGAGCGCAAGGTTTTGCTTCATTAATACAAGGTCTGAGGGATCATATAGGGGGAGTTGAGTCAAGCAAGGAGCGCCAAATCGCCGAGTTTGAAATATAAAGACATCACTACCAAAGTATGATCAATCGGTTGGAGGGGGAGTCACTGAATAATTCGGCACCAAAGAGATATGGCTTTGGAGCGCGAGCGTGATGCACTGGATCTAGCTGAGACCCGTGCTCAGAAAAATCAAGAGTTACACTTGGTTCAGGAACACATTAAGGGAAAGATCCTCGAGGTATACACGTATACCTCCCGAGCTTGCAAGAGTTGTCAGGGAATGACGCCTAGACCGGTTTGCAGAAGTATCATTGAACACCGCCCTTCACATATCTGCAGACTTATAGAGGATATACTGCGACGTTGGGGGTCAGCCACATGAATAAGTTCCATGACCATAGTGATGCTGGTGGATTCTCCTGTAGAATATTGGATCTTCTTTTAGTTTGTAGTCCACTTTGACTGTTGCTTTGTGGTCTTTGAGTCTTTAAGAGTCTTTTGGTGTTTTGAGTCTTGTTGTTTTGCCTTTTATCCTAAAAAGCCTGTTTGAGTCAAGTCTGGTCTTGTTTAAATGTTTATCTTGATGTGATTCTTGTTTTTGAGTCTTGTTTCAAAAACAAAAATGGAAAATCAATGAAAAAGATTTTGTTTTAAAAAAAAATTCAAAATTGAGCCAAATATTTTTGTTTTGTAAAAGAGAGAGAGAGAGAGAATATGGTCATGTATCCTGAACTACGTGATGATCTGATTCATGCGGCGAGATGATACGTAGGCAACCCCCAAAAGGTTCGATCAAAATATTTTTCAATGACTCTAAAATGAGGGAACAAAGTGAGGTGAGGGAAAAGAAAAGCGGAAAAAAATGAGAAAGAGAGAGAAACAAAATAAATTAATTATTAAGAGCGTCAATAAGCAACAACCTTATAAGCCGGGATGAAACATGAAGCCTTCCAAAAGCAAGTAAGAAATGGTGACAATGTTAGGAACATGGCATATTACGTGTGATTCGTATATGTAAAATGCTTAACCCTAACACGTTTGTTGTCTCTTATACAGTAAGCTTAAGGTGGTTGGTTTGTGGTGAAACTGGCAACACATCATTACTTTACTAGATCTAAAGGAAAAGTACCGATGGCTAATAATGATGAAATCGAGTTGGTCAGTGAAGACCCCCATAGTCGGAGGAAGTAAGAAGATTAAAACAACAACTGTCTGATGTATATCGGGCTTGGGTCTTCGGTCAGCCTCCGACTTAGGGTCCCTTAGAAGGAACTTCCACCGTACCACTGGCTACTCAACCACCACTCCATGCAACGAGCGATCATATTCTACCACCAGGGTATGTGCCAAACTACAACTTCCATGCCACCCCTGGTACCTCTAATGTGGGACCTCTAGCCGCACCAGTCAGGAACACCCCTCTTGTCGTGTCTAGTGCACCGGTATATTGAATCCCGCCACCACCTCCTGTGGCGAGGCCAAACAACAAGCCACCATTTCATGCTTATAATGGCCAATACTACTCTCCAAATATGGCTTTCAGGGTCTCGACTCCATACAACCTGACTCCTCAGTACGAGTCACAGTGGAAAATGAAAAGCCTGCCAAGACGAGTGAGCCAGATGAGATGGCCAGGAAAATGAAAAGTCTTGAACAGAACATAAAGAACATACAAGGATTAGGTGGTCACAAAAGTGTATCTTTCAGTGATCTATGCATGTTCCCTCACATCCATATGCCACCAGGGTTCAAGACCCCAAAATTTGAGAAGTATGATGGGCACGACAACGCTATCGCCTACTTGGCATGTCTGGGATGATATGACTCGGGCTTTTGTCAAACAATTCCGGTACAACATTGATATTGCACCAGATCACAATTCCTTGTCCAATATGAAAAAAAAGCCGACTGAAATCTTTCGAGAGTATGCAATTAAGTGGAGGGAGAAAGTGGCTAGAGTCAAGCCACCCATGGATAACCATGAGTTGATCATTGTTTTTTCTAGAGTCTCAAGAGCTTGATTACTTTCAGAACATGATGTACGCGATGGGTAGACCTTTTGCAAAAGCAATCAAAATAGGGGAGATGGTCGAAAATGGCCTCAAGAGTGGCAGAATTGTAAGTCAAGATGCTCTAAAAGCCACCACCCAAGCTATCCAATATGGGTCGGGAATCTTGGCAAATAGAAAGAAGAGAGATGAAGGGTCCATGATGACTTCGGGATCCAGGGAAGTTCAAAGAGGGGCATCGCACCCTATTGTGCAAGTTCATCAGGGGCAATCTAGCTATCCTCAACATTATTATCCTCCGCCAATTCCTCAATACTCTATGGGCCCACCATAATATATAGTGTTCAATGCTCAATCCTATGCTCGTCCTCCCAATCAGCAAGTACGGGCACCAGCTCCAAGGATCCCCTGGCCTCAACAACAAAATTTTCGGGCACCCTACAATGCTCGTCCCAGACAGGATTATGGTCGAGAGCAGAGGCCAGCGGAAAAATTCACTCAATTGGCTGAATCATACTCTAGTATATTCCAGAAGCTGAAGCAAATAGGCGTGATAAGACCTAGCACTCCCCACCATATGCATCCTGGTTCACATGAGTTTCAAGCAAATTCTAGATGTGAATATCATTCAGGTGCCCCGGGACATAACACTGATGACTGTTAGACTTTGAAAAGAGCTAAGAAAGACTAATTTCTGAAAAACTGATTGTAGTGACAAATGAAGAGGGCCCTCCTAATGTGACCAACAACCCCTTTCCAATACATAATGATGTTCACTTTGTGGGAATGATTGTCCAAGATCAAGAATGCAAGTTGGCTGGTCGCACAGAAATGACAGCAGGAATGATTCAAGAGGGAACCAAACTGGAAGTCAGTCCAAGCCGAGACGTGCCGTTGATTGTGAAAGGCACCCCAAGCTTAGAAAAGGTAACTTTATTTGTTCCCAAGGGCTCGAGGTTGGAAGTTTGCTCCAATGTTCCAAGCTCAAGGTTGTATATCCTTGGAGGCTACCCCAACACAAAGCAGAATTAGGGTCGTATGAAGGGTATAACAGAGCCGACCATAATCAAACCTGCCGTGAAACCCCCTATGACAAACACAAAAACCATTCCTTGGAACTACAACAAAACTATGATGACCTACAAAGGCAAGGAAATCATAGAAGAAGTGTGGGGAAACTAGAGGTTTGACTCGATCGGGGAGGTGTTACTCCCCAGAAGAGTTGAGGAAGGCCAAGCAAATCAGAGAAAGTCAATTGCCAATAAAGAAACTAGTCACTGAAGAAGAGGTAGAAGAGTTTTTGAAAAAGATGAAAGTTCAGGATTACTCAATCATTGACCAGCTGAGAAAGACTCCTGCCTAAATCTCTCTTCTATCTCTGCTTATACATTTAAAAGAGCATGCCCGTGTACTAATCAAAATCCTGAACGAGGCACATGTCTTAGAGAAGACCACAGTGAATCAACTAGAGAAGATGGCCAACAGATTTTTTGAGGTGAACATAATCACCTTTATTGATGATGAACTCCCCGAAGAAGGAGCCGGGCACAACAGTGCTTTACACTTGACTGTTAAATGTGAGGGGCACTACGTAAAGAGATTCATGGTTGATGGAGGCTCGATCATAGATGTATGCCCTCTCTCCATCTTGCAAAGCATGAAGATCAATACAGACAGATTCCGACCCAGCAATGTCCGTAGTCGGGATTTTGATGGCTCAACGAGAGATACTATTGGGGAGATCAACTTCACCATGATGATTGGGCTGGTGGACTTTGAAATTGTCTTCCAGGTAGTAGACATGGACACTTCTTATAACTTTCTTCTTGGAAGGCCATGGATCCATACGGCCCGAGCTGTGACATCCACCTTGCATCAGATTCTCAAATTCAAACATGACATGCAAGAAATTATGGTTCACGGGGAAGAGGAGTCGTCCATTTATAAAGACCCGTTAATCCCCTGTATTGAGGCCAAGGAAGGGTGTGAGTCTATTATCTATCAGGCTTTTGAAGTGGTTGCTGTGGACCATGTTGGGGAAGGAAGGAAGGCCCATTCTGCATCCTAGTATTTCGGCACATCTATAATGGTGGCTGCACTTATGCTGAGACAGGGTTATGAGCCAGGAAAAGGCTTGGGGGCATTGTTGTAAGGAATTTCGGAGCCCATTTCTCCGTTCAGTAACCAGGGCACTTTTGGTTTAGGCTTCAGGCCAACACAAGCAGACGAAGACAAAGCCAAGAACCACAAAAATCATGGATGGGTCTTGCAATAACCTATCCCCAACATTTTCTACACTTTTGTCAAGCTTTGACTCCAAGAAGGTAAACATTCATCAGCGTGGGCAAACAATGATGAAATTTGTCATGGAGACAGCCATATGTTTTATGAAGTGAATATGATCCAGGCTAGTGAAGGCACTAGTCGTGCCGATATGAAACTAATTGGCCCAGACACCTTGCTCAACAATTGGGAAGCAACTCCTCTCCTTACAAGGAAGGAGTCTTGGTAGTTTGCTTTTGCAGCTTCTTTTTTGCATTTTGGGTTACTTTCAGGGTTGAAATCCAAACATCTCAGTATGATTGTTTTGTTTTCATGTTAACCCTTCTATCATTTATACTCAATGAAATGCAGTTCAGTTTCATATTAAGTTTTGTAACTTTTCCTTTTCCTAATTCTTGTCATTTTGTTTTCATTTCAGTTTTGTTAATGTCGGCTTTAATAACATGACATGCATGCGGAATTCATGCCCATATCTTAAAAATCTGTCTAATTTTGAAATAATGCATCAAGAGGTTGAATATGATGAAGATGAGGCAGTTGAGGAAATAACAAGAAAGTTGGAACAATTTGAAAATAAGCCTAAGCCCAACATCAATGAAACTGAGTCCATTAATATTGGAAGTCATGAAGATGTTAGAGAAACAAAGATAAGCATTCACACTGAACAAAAAACCAGAGATGCCTTGATTCAACTTTTATTTGAATATAGAGACGTGTTTGCTTATTCTTATGAGGACATGCTGGGTTTAAGTGCAGATCTAGTGGTTCATAAGCTTCCTACGTATCCTGATTTTCCACCAGCTCAACAAAATCAACGAAAATTTAAAACGGACATGAGTGATAAAATCAAAGAGGAAATAGTGAAACAACTGAGAACCAATGTGGTCAGATTTGTCCGATACACCACCTGGGTGACAAATGTTGTGCCTGTTCCAAAGAAGGATGGAAAAACTAGAGTCTGTGTTGACTACAGAAACCTAAACAAAGCAAGTCCAAAAGATAATTTTCCTTTGCCGAACATCCACATTCTCGTAGATAATTGCGCAAATCATGAGATACAGTCGTTCGTGGATTGCTATGCTGGGTACCACCAGATTTTAATGGATGAGGATGATGCAGAAAAGACCGCTTTCACCACTCCATAGGGTACTTATTGTTACAGGGTCATGCCATTCGATTTGAAGAATGCAGGGGTAACTTACAAGAGGGCCATGACCACCATTTTCCACGACATGATGCACAAAGAGATCAAAGTATATGTCGATGATGTCATCATAAAATCAAAGACACAGGCTGATCACGTGCGCGACTTGAAAAAGTTCTTCGAACGGCTTCAAAGATATGACCTTAAGCTTAATCCAGCCAAGTGTGCATTTGGGGTTCCATCTGGGAAACTCCTTAGTTTTATAGTCAGCCGTAGAGGCATCGAATTGGATCCATCTAAGATAAAGTCCATTCGAGATTTACCACCCCCGAAGATAAAAAAGATAGTCATGAGTTTGCTCGGGAGGTTGAACTACATCAGTAGGTTCATTGCTCAGCTTACAACCACGTGCGAGCCCATCTTTAAGTTGTTGAAAAAGGATGCTGCTATCAAGTGGACAGATGATTGTCAAAAAGCTTTTGACATGATCAAAGATTATATGTCGAAACCCCCTGTACTCGTCCCACCTGAACCCGGTAGGCCTTTGTTTTTATATATATCGGTGATGGATAATTCATTTGGATGTGTTTTGGGGCAAAATTATGCAAAATGCAATCTATTATTTGAGCAATAAGTTAACCAATTATGAGGTTTAGTACACCCTTTTAAAAAGGACATGTTGTGCCTTGAATTGGGTCGCTCAGAAGCTGAGGCATTATCTATTGGCCTACACTACTTACTTCATATCCATAATGTATCCTTTGAAGTACATCTTCCAAAATCCAACGCCCATTGGAAGGCTCGTAAAATGGCAAATTCTGCTCACAGAGTTCGACATCGTCTATGTCACTCGCACCGCGATGAAAGCACAGGCTTTGGTAGATCATTTGGCAGAGAATCTAGTTGATGGTGAGTACAAGCCACTTAGAACATACTTTCTAGATGAAGAGGTCAACTCAATAGAGGAATTAGTTTCGGACGATAGTCATGTATGGAAAATGTATTTTGATGGGGCTGTCAATATCAAAGGAGTTGGGATTGGGGAAATCCTCATCTCACTTATTGGACAACATTACCCTGTAATGGCCCGCCTTTGTTTCTTTTATTCCAATAATATGGCAGAATACGAAGCTTATATTATGGGTCTGAAAATGTCCCTTGATCTGGATGTGCATGAACTATTGGTTATGGTAGATTGCGATTTGCTTATCTGGCAACCCAAGGTGAATGAGAGACTCGAGATATCAAGATTATTCCATACAGACAATGTGTCCATGAACTGAGCAAAAGATTCAAATCCATCAAGTTCATGTACATTCCCAGGTTCCACAACGAGCTAGACGGAGCCTTGGCTACTTAGCCTTGATGCTCCCTTATCCAGACAACACTCATATTGACCCATTAGAAATCCAAGTTCAGAATCAACACGGTTACTGCAATACTACTGAGACAGAACCAAATGGTGAACCATAGTATCATGACATAAAATGATTCCTGAAAATGAGGGAATACCCAGAGCATGCCAAGGCAGATCAAAAAAGAACTATAAGTCGCTGGCGGTTTCTTCCTGAATGGGGAAATTTTGTACAAATGGACCCCAGATTTGAACTTGTTGAGATGCATAGATGCCACATAAGCTGAGTGGATAATGAGTGAAGTCCATTCAGGGGTATGTGGACCTCACATGAATGGATATGTTTTGGGGAAGAAGATTTTGCGGGCAGGGTATTATTGGCTTACTATGGAGCGAGATTGCTTCAGTTTTGTTCGCAAGTCTCACCAATGCCAGATTTATGGTGACCTGATTCACTCGCCACCTTGGGAGTTGCATCCAATGTCCTCTCCTTGTCCTTTCGTTGCTTGGGGAATGGATGCTATTGGGCCAATCGAGCCAAAGGCTTCAAATCGGCATTGATTCATTTTGGTTGCAATTGATTACTTCACCAAGTGGGTGGAGGCCGTCACTTTCAAAGCAGCCACCGAGAAAGCAATGGTAGACTTTGTTCATTCCAACATCATCTGTCGCTTTGGTATCCCAAAGACCATTATCACTGACAATGAAGCCAATCTATATAGTCATTTGATGAAGGAGGTATGCGAGCAATTTAAAATTATGCATCGCATTCTACCCCTTACCGGCCAAAAGCCAATGGAGGTGTTGAAGCGGAGAACAAGAACATCAAGAACTAAGTCTGACCTGATTCTGAAAGGATACATAGGCAGCCTTATCCCAGGTTCGGTCCCATCACAACAAAAAATCCATATTCCCAAAACTCAAAAACTGGGGCAGAAGTTTGTTTTATTTTACGGTTTTTTCTGTAGAAATGGTTCCAAAAGTTGTAATTCAGTTCGAGGTTCTTTTCGCCTTCTCTCTGTTAAGAACTTCTGATCGATCTTTGAAAATATTTGAATTTCCCATGCCAGGGGAATTGGGTAACCTTCCGCATGTCGTATTTCAGTTAAAAAAAAAGAAAAAAAGAAGAAGAAAAAATGAGAGAGTCTTATTGGTGAAAACCCGTATGGTCACTGTAAGGCGACATTGAGCAGGGAAATGAGAGAGTCTTATTGGTGAAAACCCAAATGGGCACCATAAGGCAACAATGAATAGAGAAATAAGAGAGGTCAGCTAGCGAAAACCCACAAATGGTGCTGCTAGCCGAATGAGGGTCTTCGATACCCTGGCATGAGCACAACCAAGACAGTTTCAAGACAAACATTTGTGACGGATTTTTAGAATTAGACAGCTCAGATAGATCAGGCGTCCATTCAAAAATGCATGTCATGATTCATTGAAGTCGGCACATACTTCTAGATAATTCTCCCTATTCCTTTCCCTGAAAGGGACACCTTTTGTTTAAGCACAATTATTTTTCACCTTCAATTATTCTTCTATTTTATACATAATTTTTCTTTGAGCCCCTTTCGGTCTAATCTTGCATCAAAAGCGAAACAAAGAAATGACTACAAAACTGGATACAGTTTCCCCGTGATATCGAGCACAATTTGGGGAATATATGGCATTGACGAAGGCTCATCTGTGACCTCATCTAATAAGGCGAACAAAGTGTCTCAAAGAAACTGAAAGGGTTGCCTAAGCAAGACCTGCTTCATGAGAAAAGTTGATAAGAATTACGGACACAAACTAGTACTGGGTGCAAGACAACTCAGTTTGATTTTAAAGGGAAGAATTGCTTTGCCTTAGGGACAAGGGTTAGCGGTACTATGGACATCCGAGTATGAAACAGCTAGGAGCAACATCGAAAAACGAGGTCTCCATAATGCAATACAGAGTATCCGAGCACCTCGGTACCACACTGATAGAATCAGTTCTTGAACAACGGAGTGGTCGTGAATTCAAACTACAACATAGCATCAAGGCCACAAACCGACCACCACTTTGGAAACTCACAAATTTTTCATTTTTTAAAAGCAGGAACAAAGCCGTGCCAAATGGAGATTCTCAAAGGACGAATGTCACCAAAATTAAGCTCCTTAAAATCTCCATTTTTCTTTTATTTTCAGCATGCATCATTACTGTCCATATCTCCTATTTTACGTAGATCAACTCAAGTAGAATCATATCGCCTGGGGGATCCAGCTCATAGTTTTGGGTAGAAGTACTCTTCGATCAGGGTGTTTTACGTAGCTTAACTCAGGTAGAACCATTTCAACTAGGGGGATCCAGATCATGATTCCGGGTAGAAGTACTCTTTTCTTAGGTCGTTTTACATAGCTTAATTCAGGTAGAACCTTTTCACCTAGGGGGATCCAGCTTATAGTTCTGGGTAGAAGAACTCTTTGCTCAGGTTGTTTTACGTAGCTTAACTCAGGCAGAACCATTTCGCCTAGGGGGATCCAGCTTATAGTTTCGGGTACTCTTCACTCAGGTTGTTTTACGTAGCTTAACTCAGGCAGAACCTTTTCTCCTAGAGGGATCCAGCTCATAGTTCCGGGTAGAAGTACTCTTCACTCAAGTTGTTTTACGTAGCTTAACACAGGTAGAACTATTTTGCCTAGGGGGATCCAGCTCATACTTCCGGGTAGAAATACTCTTCGCTCAGGATGTTTCACGTAGCTTAACTCAGGTAGAACCTTTTCACCTAGGGGGATCCAGCTCATAGTTTCGGGTAGAAATACTCTTCGCTCAGGATGTTTCACGTAGCTTAACTCAGGTAGAACCTTTTCACCTAGGGGGATCCAGCTCATATTTCCGGGTAGAAGTACTCTTCACTCAGGTTGTTTTGCGTAGCTTAACTCAGGAAGAACCGTTTCGCCTAGGGGAATCCATCTCATAGTTCCGAGTAGAAGTACTCTTCACTCAGGTTGTTTTACGTAGCTTAACTCAGGTAGAACCTTTTCGCCTAGAGGGATCCAGCTCATAGTTCCGGGTAGAATTACTCTTCACTCGGGTTGTTTTACGTAGCTTAACTCAGGTAGAACCATTTCTCCTAGGGGGATCCAGCTCATAGTTCCGGGTAGAAATACTCTTCGCTCAGGATGTTTCACGTAGCTTAACTCAGGTAGAACCTTTTCGCCTAGAGGGATCCAGCTCATAGTTCCGGGTAGAAATACTCTTCGCTCAGGATGTTTCACGTAGCTTAACTCAGGTAGAACCTTTTCACCTAGGGGGATCTCACTCATATATTCGGATAGAAGCACTCTTCGCTCAGGCTTGTTTTACGTTAGCTTAACTGAGGTAGAACCCTTTTCTCCTAAGAGGGATTCAACACTTTATCAGTAATACAGGGTGCCAACCCTTGGTTACACTCCTATTAGTAATACAGGGTACCAACCCCTGGTTACATTCCATCTTAGTAATACAGGGTGCCAACTCCTGGTTACACTTCTTTCAGTAATACATGGTACCAACCTGTTACGACCCCAAAATACCCGTCGTGATGGTGCCAGTTGTGGAATCAGACAAGCCACACATTTTGTTGAAGTAAGATTGTTTTTCAAAAAAATTGTAAATTCAGTAGCAAAAGTATCAACAATAATCCATTTAAAAGTTTAACATCATCAAAGAATCATTTAAAAACCAAACCCAAATCTAGTATCACCGAGCCACGAGCTACTATAAATACAATGTCGAAATGTAAGCTGGCATAATACTGTCTGAAGAAAAACGAGATACAATAGGAAGATAAAGAAGGAGAAATCGAGGATGCGATCTCTAGCTGCTACCTCGAAGACTCCAGGGAACTCTGTTAGCCAATCAACCACTGCTACCGGGCCTCGATGAACCTCGATCTACACACAAGGTGCAGGGGGTAACGTAAGTACACCAACTCAGAAGTAACAAACCCAAACTACGGGCTGAGAGGTAGTGACAGACTAAACCTCAATAATTGTAATGAAAACAGTACACAGAATTTAGGCATGTTCACAGTTTTAATAGATAATGAAAACAGAATATGACCGATATGATAAGTAACCCAGGTATATCTCAGTACCCTACATGCCAATGTATCAACAGTGTGAAAATGCACCTAGTGCTCACAACTCTCACATCGAAGTCCACTCAGTACTGTACATGGCTCTCGGGTCCAGGGAAGATCCATTCCGGATAATACACAAACACCGGTGATCGTAGTCACTAAGTATTGAGGAAAAATGCTGATCCAGCCCCACGAAGAAAATCCATCTCCCGAACACAACACTCGGACAACGTCCATGTCCAGGGACGATCCATTCCTCACATATCATCAACTTCGGACAAGATCCATGCTCAGGGAAGATCCATCCCTCAATATCAATGCACTCACTGGGGATGTAAAGACTCCGGAGGGGCTCCTATTGGCCCAAGCGCTATATCAAGCCAATGAAGGCATGATCAGAGTATCGCTGCGGTGTGCAGTCCGGTCCCATAACTATCTCAATAACAGGCTCTCGGCCTCACTCAGTCATTATTCTCCAGTCTCGGTCACATGGGCTCACAGATGCATGAACTAGCCTGAAACAATGATAAATATATAAAATCAACCATTACCGAGACTGAGGCATGAAATGATATGATATGACAGGACTAAGTACACAAAATCAAATAAACACATAAGGAGACAGCAATATACGACCACTCGAGTCTCAGCATTTTCGGCGTGAAGGCCTAGTATTTGACTTAGTATGATTTCTAGCATGTTCACATTAACCACATCAATAAAAGTGCGGATATCAATCCGAAATAGCTACTAGACGGTGCCATGAGATAAGCCAGGCAACAAATCACTCGGTGTACGCCCGCACGCTCGTCACTTGGCATGTGCATCACCTAAATTATAATCATATAGCATATAGTTTGGGGTTTCGAACCCTCAGAACCAAGTTTAGAAACGTTACTTACCTCAAAACCGGCTAAAATCCTAGCCCTTGATGCCTTTGCCTCTAGACTCAGCCTCCGATTGCCCCAAATCTACTAAAAATCAGATTTATATCATTAATATATGCTAAGGAACGAAGCCCACTCGAAAATTATCAAATTCAACCAAAAATCCCGAAATTGGCCAAACCCGACCCTCGGGCCCACGTCTCGAAATTCTATAAAAATCACATCACAAAAATCCTCATCCCCCCACCAGTCTATACGTACCAAGAACATCAAAATCGGACCTCAAATGACCCTTCAAGTACCCAATTAAAGGTCTCCAATTTATAAGTCCTAATCGCCCAATTTTAGTCACAAATTTCCATAAATTTCACCCCCAATCAGTCAAATAATACCATATAAATGAGATTTAGGTCCAAAAACTTACCTCTACGAAGAACCCTCGAATTTCCTCCAAAACCCTCCAAAAAGCTTCAAACCCGTATAAACAATGGTGGAAAAATGACCAAAATTCGCTAAGGGTTCTATTTATATGATCTGCCCAGCGATGACCGCACCTGCGGTCCCAGGTGCGCACCTGCGAGATTTCATTTAAAATTCAAAATTCTACACCTGCGCTTCATCTTCCTCATCTGTGGCTCTGCAGGTGTGACCCATCCTGCGCATCTGCAGTTTTTCTCCAGCCTTGCCAATTCCGCATTTGCGATCCCTCGTCTGCTTCTGCGGACTCGCACCTGCGGTCCCCTATCCGCAGGTGCGGAAAAACCAGAAGGCTTCACACCCAGCAGTTCCAAAATGCCAAAACTATGCCGATAACCATCCGAACTCATCCCGAGGCTCTCGGGACCTCAACCAAAAGTACCAACAAGTCATAAATGATCACCCGGACTTAGTCAAATCCTCGGAACACCTAAAATAACACCGAAACATCAAATCAACCCATGATTCAAGCCTAAGGATTTTCAAACTTTCCAAAAATGAGCAACGATGCTGAAACTGCCCAAAACTCGTCGGAATGACCTGAAAATTTGCACACACATCCAAAATGACGCTACAAACCTGTTCCAACTTTCGGAATTCCATTCCGACCTCGATAGCTAATTTTGCCGACCAAAAATTGCCAAAAACTCAATTTCTCCAATTCAAGCCTAATTCTATTCCAGACCTCTAAACCATATTCCAAACACACTCCTAAGTCCCAAATCACCTAACGAAGTTATCCGAGCCCTAAAATCCGCATACCGAGGTCGTTTACCTAATAGTAAACTTCCCTTGACTTTTCCAACCATAAGGGCAACTTAAGAGACTAAGTGTCTCATTTCTCACCACGACCACTCTGGACCCGAACCAACTGACCCAACACATCGTAAATAGGCTAAACAATACATGACAAAGCAGAAGCAGGGCAAATGGGGCAAATCTCACAGAACGACCGATCGGGTCGTTACATTCTCCCCCTCTTAAACAAATGTTCGTCCTCGAACGAGTCTAGAAATATACCTGGAGTCTCAAATAAGTGAGGATATATGCTCCGCATCTCCCGCTCAGTCTCCCAGGTAGCCTCCTCCACCGGCTTCCATCTCCACTGCACCTTTACTGAAGCTATATCCTTAGACCTCAACCTTCTGACCTGGCGACCCAAAATAGCCACTGGATCTACCTTATAAGACATATCACCCTTAAGCTGAACGGAGCTAAAGTCCAAGACATGAGACTGGTCACCAACATACTTCCGGAGCATGGAAACATGAAACACCGGAGGGACACTCGATGAGCTGGGTGGTAAAGCAAGTCTATGAGCCACCTCTCCAACCCTCTGAAGCACCTCAAAAGGCCCAATGAACTGGGGACTCAACTTGCCCCTCTTCTCGAACCGCATAACACCCTTCATGGGTGACACCTTCAGTAGCACCTTCTCCCCAACCATGAAAGACACATCCCAAACCTTACGGTCCGTATAAATCTTTTTCCTAGACTGCGCTGTGCGAAGCCGCTCCTGAATAAAATTCACCTTATCCAACGCATCCTGTACCAAATCTGTGCCCAATAGCCTAGCTTCACCCGGATCAAACCAACCAACCAGAGATCTACCCCTCCTACCATATAAGGCCTCATACGGAGCCATCTGGATACTCGACTGATAACTATTATTATATTCAAAGTCTGCGAGTGGTAGAATCTGGTCCCATAAACCCCGAAAGTCAATGACACAAGCACGCAACATGTCCTCCAGAATCTGAATAGTGCGCTCTGACTGCCCGTCCGCCTGAGGATGAAATGCTGTGCTCAACTCGACCTGAGTACCCAACTCTCTCTGCATGTCCCTCCAAAACTGAGCTGCGAACTGAGTACCTCTATCATAAATGATAGAAACTGGAAAACCATGCAACTGGACAATATCCCTGATATAAATCTCAGCTAACCGCTCCAAAGAATAAGTAGTACCAACAAGAATGAAGTGCACAAACTTGGTCAACCAATCCACAATGAACCATATAGCATCGAACCTCCTCGAAGTTCATGGGAGACCAACTAAAAAGTCCATGGTGATCCGCTCCCACTTCCACTCCGGAATATCCAACCTCTGATGCAACACACTTGGCCTCTAGTGCTCATACTTGACCTGCTGACAGTTGAGACACCGAGCTACAAATCAACAAAATCCTTCTTCATCCGCCTCCACTAATAATGTTGTGTCAGATACTGATACATCTTTGCGGCACCCAAATGGATGGAATACCACGAGATATGGGCCTCTGCTAGAATCAACTCTCGAAGCCCATCCACATTGGGTACACAAATCCGACCCTGCATCCTTATAACCCCATCATCACTAGTAACTACATCCCTGGAATCACCTCGTTGGACCCTGTCCTGAAGAACGAGCAAGTGTGGGCCATCATACTGGCGCTATCTGATCCGGTCATAAAGAGAAGACCTGGAAGCTACACGAGCTAATACCCGACGGGGCTCTAATAAATCCAATCTCACCAACTGGCCTGATAAGGCCTGAACATCAAGTGCTAATGGTCTCTCTGCTGCTGGAAGATATGCTAAACCCCCAAACTCTCTGCTCTGCGACTCAAGGCATCGACCATTACATTGGCCTTCCCCGGGTGGTATAGAATAGTGACATCATAGTCCTTGAGAAGCTCCAACCATCTCCTCTGACGCAAATTCAGGTCCTTCTGCTTAAACAGATGCTGCAGACTACGGTGATCAGTGAAAACCTCACAATGCACCCCATACAAATAATGACACCAAATCTTCAAGGCGTGAATAATGGATGCTAGCTTGAGATCATGCACTGGGTAATTCTTCTCATGAGTCTTCAACTGGCGCGAGGTGTAGGCAATCACCCTAACCTCCTGCATCAAAACACAACCGATACCTATCCTCGAGGCATCATAATATACGGTATAAGAACCTGAAGCTAATGGATATACTAACACTGGAGCTGAGGTCAATGCAGTCTTGAGCTTCTGAAAGCTCTCCTCACACTCGCTTGACCACATGAACGGAGCACCCTTCTAGGTTAATTTGGTAAAGGGCAAAGCAATAGAATAAAACCCATCAACAAAGCGACGGTAATATCCCGCCAAACTAAGGAAGCTCTTAATCTCCGTAGCTGAGGACGGTCTGGGCCAACTCTGCACCGCCTCTATCTTCTTCGGGTCAACCTGAATACCTTCACTGGACACCACGTGCCCCAAGAAAGCTACTGAGCCAAGATAGAACTCACACTTGGAGAACTTTGCATAAAGCTTCTCCTCCCTCAATCTCTGTAAAACAACTCTCAAATGCTGAGCGTGCTCCTCCTGGCTACGAGAATATACCAGGATGTCATCAATGAACACAGTAACAAAAGCATCCAAGTACGGCTGAAACACGTTGTTCATCAAATGCATGAACGTTGCTGGGGCATTGGTCAGCCCAAAAGACATCACCATAAACTCATAGTGACCATAATGAGTCCTGAAAGCTGTCTTGGGAATATCAGAATCCCGAATCTTTAGCTGATGATACCCGGATCTCAAATCAATCTTAGAGAACACTCTGGCTCCCTGAAGCTAGTCAAACAAATCATCAATATGAGGCAAGGGGTACTTATTCTTGACTGTAACCTTGTTCAACTATATGTAGTCAATACACATTCTTATGGAACCATCTTTCTTCTTTACAAATAACACCGGTGCACCCCAAGGTGACAAACTAGGCCGAATGAACCCCTTATCTAAGAGTTCCTGAAGCTGCTCTTTCAATTACTTTAACTCCACTGGTGTCATACGATACGGTGGAATAGAAATATGCTGAGTACCCGACACAAAATCGATACCAAAATCAATATCCCTATCAGGTGGCATGCCTGGCAGGTCAGCAGGAAACACACCCGAAAAATCACGAACCACAAAAACAGAATCAATAGTGGGAGTCTCAGCACCGACATCCCTCACAAAAGCCAAATATGATAAACTCCCTTTCTCTACTATACGCTGAGCCTTCAGGTAAGAAATCACCTTACTAGGCACATAATCAACCGAACCTCTCCACTCAACCCTCAGAAATCCTGGCATCGCTAAGGTCACGGTCTTAGCGTGACAATCTAGAACAACATGACACGGGGACAACCAATCCATGCCCAATATCACATCAAAGTCAACTATGCTAATAAGTAACAGATCCACTCGGGTCTTCATACCCCCAATAGATACCATACATGACCGATACACACGGTCCACAATAATAGTATCGCCCAGCGGGGTCGATACATGAACAGATGTAACTAGGGACTCACGGGGCATATCCAGAAAATGAGCAAAGTATGATGAAACATAAGAATACGTGGAACCTGAATCCAATAAGACCGACGCATCTTAGTGACATACTAAAACCGTACCTGTAATCACTACATCTGAGGCCATAACATCTGGTCTGGCTGGAAGTGCATAAAATCGAGCCTGACCTCCACCTGATCGACATCCCCCTCTAGGGTGGCCTCTAGCTGACTGGCCCCCACCCCTAGCTGCCTGGGCGGGTGGTGAAGTAACTGGTGCTGAAGCTGAAGGTTGGATCCTCTGCTGGAATGAACCACCCGAAAGACGGGGACTGTTGTTTTAGACGTCAATACCACACAAGAATATAGGTTACTTTTTGTGGTACCCAATTTTTGAGTGCTGTCTCAATACAAGAACCTGGTTCTTCTTGGTGTTCCAACTACTACTATTGCGGAATAATAAAATTATTAAAGTAAAAACACAGAGATTCTTATGTTGAAAACACCTAGCTCAAAAGTTTAAAAAACCACGACCTACTCCTCAGTAGGATTTTCTCAAACTCTTCAGTAAGACTCTGAGCCAAATAGACTTACAAAATAAACTCTTTTGTAATCATAGGACTAACTCTAATCCCTTTGTAGTAAATAGCCCTTAGCTAATTTCTACAACCTTCAAGTTAACTCTAATTTGAACAATGCGTACCTATTGCAATTACTTCTATGAAAGCTGAAAAGATACAATATTAAAACTCCTACTACAACCAACTAGACTCAATGACAAATAGATGGAACTGGTTCTTCTAGCTGGTCTGTAGCCTTTGCGTCGCACAATAATTCTGCTTGCAAAATTACTGGGAATTTTGCTTTCAGCTCTTGATTCACTTCTGCACTTGTGCGTTCTTAATTCAAGCAAGAATCCTTCAAAAATTTATAAAGTCAATTGTTGAGTTCGTCATTTAGTTTTGGTTCAACTCTACCTAGGAGAACGAATTTGTATTAAACTCAACTTCCTTCCTTCTTTACTGTCCTTGCTGAATTCAACTTCTATTATCTTATCAATTTGCAACCTTTTCGCAATAGAAGATACTCTCCTTGTTCACTGATACTTCACACCCACATTTATCTCCTATGCAAATAAGGTTTCTGTGCCAACGCGTCAGGCCACTGATGGACCTGGTTCAACTGGTCAGACATTTGTCAATCTTTAAAACTATGCAGTGAATTGGGTCAACTAATTCCCCCTTTTTGATGATGACAAACTCTGTACTTCTCCCTGTATACAACTCAAACACTTTGAATGTTTTCAAGCATTTATCATAGAGAAACCAGGTTCATTAGGTTATAAATATCACTTCAAATATAAAAGCACTTTTCTTCCCCCTTTTGGCATCATCAAAAAGTTTGCACAATGATAAACTCACCAGTGTTGTTAATAATTACTCATGGCCATTGAGGCAACTACAGGTGCAAACATGATTAATCATCATACGTAACCAATAAATGTAAGCTATCTAAGAAATTGAGACAATTCAATAACAAAACAACAAAAGTTCATTGATTAGCAACGTACATCAAACACCATACAAACAAAACAAAAACATCCCTAACCATGAGCAAAACAGAATAAAAATAAAAGAAACTGAACAACTAGTCTAAAGAGGGGTTTTGGAAGCTCTGGACAACCTAAGGATTGGAAAATGCAGAGGAGGTTGTGGTCTTGGTTTGTAGAAGAGAAAGAATCTGATTAAGAACACCCTCGTTCTTTTCCTTCTCTTTTGCTAAATCATCCCTGAGAGCATCTCTCTCAGCTTCAACCTCAATCAAATGAGACTTCAAACGAAGGATCTCCATATCCTTGATCTCACTTTCCTGCACCAGAGTTCGAACTTTGCTATTTATAGGCTGCTTCTTCGATGAACCAGGTTCATCTGCAGGAACATTGACAGTATAATCACAAGTCAGCAAAGTATCTTTCCCAAAATAGTCCTTGGCAGTAGCCATCTCAGCCTTTTTCACGGGAACATCAAAATGAGCAAGTACAACAATTAGGATAAAGCCATATGGAATCGCATGTGCTTTTATTCCATTCACAACTCTGTCCAAGAGTTGGATGATGAAGGCTGGCCAATTTATCTGCTTACCCCTAAACAAACATTCCATCAAGGTCAGATCCATATAGTTGGCTATGTGCCTTCTTCTTGTCTTGGAAGTAAGAACTTGATGACAAACTCAAAGAGCAACTTGTGTTCTGGCATCATTTCACTTTTGTAGACTGGCCTGGGTTCAATTTGCCTTTCATTATCACTGAAGAATCTGGTAATATTGATTGATGAGGCCATTCCAGGCCATCCCATCCAAACTAGGCCATCTTTGCCTCGTGTAATCCTCATAGCCCTCATCAGGAATTTGCAGAATTTCTCCCAGTTCTTTAGCATCAAAGGAAACTTGAATTCCTTTGACTATGGTAATGACCCTGCCGTCCTTAACCACTGCATTACCCATGAATTCCACCAGTTCAGCTCTAGCCAACCTTCCTTCAATATGAAGAACCACGTTCTTCCACCCCTAAACATCCAGTGTGTCCAGCAGGTATCTCATCCCAGGTTCCTTAAAATCCTTCAACAACTTTCCCTTCAGAATTGTTCTTTTACCAAACAAGGTGATTTTGTCAAGAGTCACCTCACCAACTTCCCCCTCATCTTCTCTACTCCACTCTCTATCATCATCTTTTTTAATGACCTTCACTTTTCTTGCCTTGGACTAGGTCCTTTTGACGGTTCTTGTAGGTGTGGCAGACACTTTAGCTAACTTCTTCGAAGAAGCCTTAGCCCTTTATGATTTTGGTGCCCTAACCACAACAGGAGAAGTATGCTCCTCATGATGGACCAGGTCCATCGAATCCTCTTCAACAACTGCCTCCACAGGCTCTCCTTCTTTAGCCTTTCCCTTTGTACCTCTCTTTTTGTTGCTCTCAAGTAGAGCCTTCTCAAACAGTTCTTCTCCCTCTCTCACAGCACTACGTGTAGCACGTACCTTAGGAACATGAGCATCAACAACTACATAAGTTGTCCTCTTCTTGGAAGGAACTGGGTTAATGGCCTTCTTGGACTTCTGAGTCCTCCTTTTCTTGGGGTTATAGGACTCCCCCAGTTTCCTTAACCTTTCAGCTAACGTTTCATCCCTAGATGAACCAAGTTCATCTGCTCCTTTCTTCAAGCTTGCTAGACCTGTCACTTCTTCCTCGACTACACTTCCCCTATCTCTATGACATCTTCTCCTACCTTCTCATGAATGGGACCACAAATAGTCAATGTAGTACCATCCTCCCCAAATCCCTTTCCCTCAAGAATTTTACCTTTTTGTGATTTTCTTTGCCTACTAGGCGCTTCAACATCCACTACCGACCCAACCAGAACAAATCTGTTCTCAGCATTAGCCGACTCAAAAATTACATCAAGATTACCTTGTTCAGAATTTGATGAACTAGGTGCTTCATCCTCGTTGGCTGATTTAAAAGATTCACTTGAAGATTCTGACTTATTATCCTTTTCAGCCTGTAGAATTGCTTCCAAGAATTTTGCACGTGACCCAGAAGCCACTGATTTTCTGGCAAGAACCTTTACAAGATGACCACGAGGGGCTTGGTTAGGGTTAGATGTGGGTTCTGGAACAGGAGGGTTTTCAGGAATATGAGGGTTTTTAGGGGTTGTGGTTTTTTCTGAAGATTGAGAACTGTATACCGATGGAGAATTGGAAGAAGATGAAGCAGATGTGGCGAAGACATGATTATGAGTGAAGTTTAGGAAGAAAAGAAAGAGTGATCAGTTTTTGGGTTTGAAGACTAATGAACTAGGTTCGACGGTTACTTTATGAAGAGGAGAGTAATTATTAACCTTATATAAGATATGGCTATTAATTACACAACGGGTAGAGAATTTATTTAAGGGGAAGTCTAATAGTTGTAGGAGTGTCATTGATTTGACAGTTAAGTGTTCCCTACTTCTAGGGTAATTGAGTAATGATGTGACTTCTTGGAACGGGTTTATTTAGGGATTAGTACAAGGACTTTGAAATGAACTAAATATAGATAGAATCCTGATCATATGTGACTGTAATTAGTTCAATAATTGTATGGAGATGAGCACGTACCTTGTCAGTCAGATGAACAAGCAGAGATGAACTAGGTTCATCGTGTTGAAGTCCTTAATTTGCCTCAATTTACAAAGATAGAGAAACATCATTAGAAACCAAGAATCATATTAATATATGGCAAAAGAGTATTACAGTAAAGTCATGATGCTGAGCAATGATTAGACTGGTTGATTATCTATGTTAGTGTTTCTAATTCAAGCATGTTTCTCTCAAGATGCTCCGTAATCTGTGCTTTAGTAAAGATATCTGCAATTTGTTGATCAGTAGCACAAAATTCAATTGAGATCATTCCTTTTTCATAGTTATCCCTCAGGAAGTGGTGCCTAACATCTATGTGCTTAATTCTCTTACGATGAACCGGGTTCTTTGTCATACTAATGACACTAGTGTTATCACAGAAAATAGGAATGCATCCCACATCTATACCAAAGTCCATGAGTTGTTGCTTGATCCATAGCAACTGAGCACAACAGAAAGCTGCAACCACATATTCAGCCTCAGCAGTAGACAGGGCTACTGAATTTTATTTCTTGGTAGCCCAAGACACAAGGCATGAACCTAGAAACTGAGCCATACCTGAAGTACTTTTCCTGTCAACCAGGAAACCTGCATAATCAGCATCAACATATCCTACAAGGTAAAAATTACTACCTTTAAGATACCAAAGGCACAAATCAGTGGTGCCTTTCAAATATCTTAAAATTCTCTTCACTGTTGCCTGAAACCTAGCACACAGTCCCATGCTGAACACAATATCATGTCTGCTGGAGATGAGATATAATAGAGACCCAATCATCCCTCTGTATAGCTTCTGACTAGCAGATGAACTAGGTTCATCCACATCCAATTTTGTAGCTGTGGCTATGGGAGTGTCTATTTCCTTTAAGTCTTCCATTTTAAACTTCTTGAGCAATTCTTTCATATACTTTTGTTGGTGGATCATTTTTCCATTTGGGTTTTGCTTAATTTGCAAGCCTAAGAAAAAGTTTAGCTCACCCATCATACTCATCTCAAACTCACTCCCCATTAGCATAGCACATTCCTTGCTCAATTTTTCAGAAGTCGCCCCAAATATAATATCATCCACATATATTTGCATAACCAGGAGATCCTTACCCTTTTCCCTTAAGAACAAGGTACTGTTAGTTTTGCCTCGTTTGTACCCATGTTCTAGCAGGAATTTTGATAATCGTTTGTACCATGCTCTTGGTGCTTGTTTGAGACCATATAGGGCCTTGTCGAGTTTGTATACGTGGTTAGGTGACTCCTTGCTTTCAAAACCTGGAGGATACTTGAAAAATACATCTTCCTTCAAATAGACATTGAGAAAGGAAGTCTTAACATCCATATGATGAAGAGTGAATTCCATGTGTGCAACAAATGCTATAAGAAGTCTGATTGCCTCCAGTCTTGCCACATGAGCAAAGGTCTCATCATAGTCAATTCCTTCTTCTTGACTATACCCTTGAACAACTAGTCGTGCCTTGTTCCTTGTAACAGTTCCATCCTTATCGAGCTTGTTCCTGAAGACCCACTTGGTGCCAATCACTGATCTGTCTAGTGGCCTGGGTACCAAGTTCCATACTTGAGTTCTTTCAAACTGATTCAACTCTTCTTGCATGACATTTACCCAATCAGCATCTTGTATGGCTTCCCCAATGTTCTTTGGCTCGATCATGGATAGAAAGACATCAAATGCACACAAATTTTCAAGGATGATCTTGTTTTAATTCCGGATGCCAAATAATTTATTATGTTCTCAAGAGGGTGAGAACTCTGATATCTGTGTGGTTTGAGTACCAGCTGTTCATTCCTAGACAATTCCATGGTGTCTTGTTGCTGAGGAGCAGGCTCAGGGCCAGGATGCATATGTTGAATTCCCCCTGTCAAGTTGCTTGGGGTAGTTGAACCTGGTCAATCACCTGTTTCACCTTCCATGTTTTCTTCAATGTGATCACTTGCGAGGATTGGTGGTCCGGGATTCAGAGGTTTTTAGAGTGCTATAGGAACAATTGGTTCCTTAAGGTTGGCCTTTAAAGCCAAGTTTGACTTCAGTCAACATTCTCGGTAAACAACATTGGAATCGTGTTTTGTCGGTTCTGGTAGCTTCGTGTGATGATTTTGGACCTGGGCGTATGCTTGAAATGGGTTTCTAATGACCCGGGAGCGTTTCGGCGCCCAATATTGAAATAAGAAGTTCCTTAAGTTTCTATTGTGGTTTTGGATGTGTTTTTGTGTTATCGAGGTCCGAACGGAATTCCGACCCCTGGAATAGTTTTGTTATGTCATTTATGACTTGCCTACAAAATTTGGTGTCATTCCGAGTAGTATAGGTCGGTTCGGCGCGTTGTTAGCGAAGTCTAGAAAACTTAAAGTTCCTAAGTTTGGTTCAGGGGGTTTTGAGGTGTAATTTTTAGTATTAGCGTTGTTTTGGGTGTTCCAAAGGCTCGAGTGAGTCTGTATTGTGATTTGGGACTTGTTGGTGTATTTGGACGAGGGCTCGGGTGGGCCCAAGGGCCTCCCGAGCATCCAACGGGGCTAAAAACAAGCTAAAATAGCTACTGGTGCACCTGTTCACGTGTGACCACATGTGCGATTGACCAGTCGCAGGTGTGGGACCGCTCTTGCGGTCCCAAGCATCGTAGGTGTGACCCCAGGTGAGGTCCCCCTTTCTGGCAGGTGCGAACAAAAGTCCACAGGAGCAGAACCGCTGGTGCGGCCATCCCTCCGTAGGTGCGAACTCAGCCTTTCCCGTCCAGTTTTGCAGGTGCGAGCTCCAGCTCGCAGGCGCGAGACCGCAGGTGCGGAACCCCTGCAGGCCCCGCAGTGTGTTTCCTTTAAAACACGGGACTTCACCCCTTTCTTTCATTTTCCACACCCATTAGAGACTTAGGAGCTTGCGGAAAGAGGTTCCACGACCTAATTACTAAAGAGGTAAATAAATTCCACTCTAACACTAGTTTCAAACATGAATTACTAGTTAAACTCTCAACTAAATCATTGAAAAATGAAGAATTGGGTAGTAATTTAGGGTTCTTGAGAAATTGGCGAATTACCCATTTATTGCTATAAATTCAAGTAGAAATCATATATTAACGATCCTTAGGCTTCGGGTGAGCGATTCCTTCAAGAATTTCCGGAAATTGAACGTGCGGGCCCGGGGTTGAATTTTGGGAATTCTTCAAGAATGTTGAATTATTGAATAAATAGAATAGTTACCCTACTTTGAGCATGCATTGATATCATTGTACTATATTTGGCTAGTTGCGAGTCCTCGGGTGTAGAGTTCGGAGTTAGGGCGCATCCTTGGTCCGAGGGGTAGATTCGACACGAGGTGAGGCTCCTTTCTAACCTTGTAAGAGGGAATATTCCCCATAGGTGTTATATATGCTGTGTGTAATTGTTTTGGGGACTACGTGCGTACAAAGTGATGAGATCCCGTACGTGGCGACTATCATGCTATGTTGGGTAGTTTTAGGGCTCACACACATATCTCTATGTGCGTTATATGTATCTTTGGGTGTTCTTTCAGCTGCCTACTGTTTTTAAATTGATATGGAAATGTGGAAAGTTGCACTTGAACTCCCAGTTGATCAATCCCTTTTACAAGTATAGCCCTACTTAGGTATTGAGATGTCGGTATATACATATGTACGTATGAGAGTCAGCACTCGAATCACAGATATGATTCGCGATCGAGGGAAGCTTTATGATAAATCGGTATAAGTGTGTCAGCACTCGAATCGTAGGTATGATTCGCGATCTAGGGGAGCTTTATGGTAATTTTACATAAGTGTGTTAGCACTCGAGTCGCAGGTATGATTCGTGATCGAGGGAAGCTTTATGGTAATTGTATATAAATGTGTCAGCACCCGAGTCGTAGGTATGATTCGCGATCTAGGGGAGCTTTATGGTAATTTTACATAAGTGTGTTAGCACTCGAGTCGCAGGTATGATTCGTGATCGAGGGAAGCTTTATGGTAATTGTATATAAATGTGTCAGCACCCGAGTCGTAGGTATGATTCGCGAGCGGGGGAAGCTTTACGTCCATTCAGTGTCTAGATATTTTCTTATGACTCCGGCGGGTTGTCTTACCCTTGTGTGCGCTTGGCTATTTGGTACTGTATTCGTTGATATTGACTTGACAGATATTTGGGAGAAAAGAAAGGAATGTGTACATTGTTGTTTATTTTCAGTAGTTGCTTGGATTTCTGTATTTGATAGGTATCTGCTGCTTACTGTCTCACCTTTCTACTGTATTTCGTTATATCCTATTTTGTATTATTACCGTTGGACCTTAGTAAGTGTCAAGTTAACCTCTCGTCACTACCTCTTCGAGGTTAGGCGGGATACTCACTGGATACATATATAATTATGTACTCATGCTGCACTTTTGTACTTAATTGTACAGGTTCTGAGGCTGTTGCTTCTAGTTACCCGTCTGGAGCTTGACGTATATTCTGGACCTGACTCCACGGTGAGCTGCCTCCCTTAGCGATTCTTAGCATTGCTATGGAGTTGTCTTTTGTTCATTTCTGTCTACTTCTCTCAGACAATAGTACAATTTGTATAATCTTTTGTATATTCTACTAGTTCTCTTGTTGACTTGTGACACTAGTTCCTGGCATGCACATCGTAGACTCTTTATTTTGGGATTGTATATATATTGGATCACGATCATTGTGGCTGTATTCAATTAAGATGGTTAATGTTTCCGCTTTTATTTAAATGATCTAAGCTGAAGACTTTGGAGAATATTTGGGGTTGGTATGTTAAATAAGTATAATCTCACTAGTAAACTAATGTTGGCTTGCCTGACTCCGGTGTTGGACGCCTTCATGACCTGTGTTGGATTTTGGGTCGTGACAACATGGTATCAGAGCACTAGGTTCACGTAAGTCTCACGAGTCACGGGAAAACCTAGTAGAGTCTTGCGGATCGGTACGTAGACGTCTTTACTTATCTTCAGGAGGCTATAGGGTGTTAGGAAACCTCTCTTTGTTCTTATTCTATCGTGCAACCGATGATTTATTAAATTCATTCTTTTATTCTCTCACAGATGGTGCGGACGTGCGCATCTGATGTTCCAGACCCAGGAAGGGCCGCTACCCCCGCTGGCAGAGGCCGGGGGAGGGCATCAAATCGTGGTAAGGGACGAGGGCGTCCCAGAACTATTCCGATTCCGCCACCAGATGACCTTATTATAGAAGAGCAGGATGAAGTGCCCCCAGTAGATCCCGCATCAGTAGACTTTATGACGGCGCCAGGTTTCCAGGAAGTCATGGGCTGTATGATGAGATTTATGGACACTATGTCCTAGGTTGGTTTATTTCTAGCATATCCTACCACTTCTCAGGAGGGAGGGGAGCGTCAACAACATTACATCACACCCCGTGTACACTGCCCATGGGTGGTACCCAGCCTATAATAGCAGCTCTGGAGCCCAGACCAGCTGCTAATGGCAATCAGCAGAAGATGTTAGACATATGGACTCGATTGCGCCCTCCGGTCTTTGGGGGTGAGTGAGCTGAGGATGCCCAGGACTTCATTGATAGGTGCAGGGATAGACTGCACAACATGGGGATCCTAACATCCCATGGAATGGGGGTAGAGCTCACAGGTGGTGGCAGTCTTATATTCTCAGCAGGCCAGCAGATTCTCCTACTGTCACTTGGGGGCATTTCACACATATGTTCTTGGACAGATATATTCCACCCTCTGAGAGGGAAGAGCTGTGGGGTCAGTTTGAGCGGTTAGAGCAGAGGCAGATGTCCGTGACAGATTATGAGGCCAGATTTTTAGAGCTGTCATGCCATTAACTTATGATATTACCCACCGATGCTAAGAGAGTGCAGAGGTTTGTAGTAGGGTTGCGTCTATGTATTAGATCCACCATGGCTCGAGAGGTGGAGATGGGTACCCTATCAGATCGTAGTGGAGATTGCTCGCAGGATCGAGGGTTATCAGTGGAGGAGCAGGGAGCAGGGTCAGCAGGATAAGACGACCAGATTCTCTAGAGATTTTAGAGGCGCCCTAGCTAGGGGCAGGGGTCAGTATAGCAGTGGTCAGCCCAGCAGACCTTTATATTCAGCCCCTCCACCACCTCCCCGAGGTGTCCCAGTTAGGACCCAGTTCAGTGCCATGCCAGAGCGCTCCTACCATACTCCAGCCATTCAGAGTTCTCACAATGGGTATCCCAGTCACCCGAGATCCTCTGATCCTTATTTCAGTGCTATGCCTGAGGGATCTCATCGCCCATCGGCCATTCAGGGATCTTCTTCGGGGCAGCAGGATATGTCACCTGTGAGGTGTTACGAGTGCGGGGATCTGGGCCATATAAGGAGGGCTTGTACCAGGTTTCGGGGCAAGACAGTGCAGCAGGGTTATCAGCCTATGAGTTCAGCACCAGTAGTCCGGCCACCTAGAGGTGGAGGACAGGTCGGCATGTGTCGTCCTATAGGTGGAGGCCAGTCAGGGGAGGTCATGCAGCTCCTGTTCACTCCGGTGGGGCTCAGTCTTCAGGTGCTCCAGCCAGGTTCTATGCTATTCCAGCCAGATCAGATGCAGTGGCCTCAGACGCCGTGATCACATGTATTATCCTAGTATGTGGTAGAGAGGCTTCAGTATTGTTTGATCCAGGATCCACTTATTCATATGTTTCAGCCCTATTTTCTCTTTTTCTGGATGTTTCTCGTGAGTCCTTGGGATCTCCTATATATGTGTCCACTCCTATGGGCGATTCTGTGGTGGTAGACCAGGTGTATCGGTCTTGTGTGATCACATTTTGTGGGTTTGAGACTAGAGCTAACCTTTTATTGCTCGACATGGTTGATTTTGAGGTTATTCTAGGCATGGATTGGCTATATCCTTATCATGCCGTGCTTGATTGCCATGCCAAGACAGTTACTTTATCCATTCCCAAGTCGCCTACGCTGGAGTGGAGGAGTTCTTCAGTTAGAGCAACCAGCCGGGTTATTTCATTCTTAAAGGCTGGACATATAGTCGAGAAGGGTTGTCTGGCCTATCTTGCGTAGGTGTGGGACACCACCGCCGAGTCTTCAATGATTGATTCAGTGCCAGTGGTTCGAGATTTTGTGGATGTACTTCCTTCGGACCTTCTGGGCATGCCTCCAGACCGTGATATTGATTTCTGCATTGATTTAGCTCCAGCCAGCCAGCCTATATCCATTCCTCCGTATCGTATGGCTCCGAAAGAGTTGAAGGAGCAGATTGAAGAGTTGTTAGCTAAGGGGTTCATCAGAACGAGTGTATCACCGTGGGGTGCTCCAATTTTATTTGTGAAGAAGAAGGATGGGTCTATGCGGATGTGTATTACTTACCGCCAGTTGAATAAGGTTACCATTAAGAACAAGTATCCCTTGCCGTGCATCGATGATTTGTTTGACCAGTTGCAGGGTGCTCATGTGTTTCCTAAGATTGATTTGCGATCGGGGTATCATCAGTTGAGGATTCGGGCTTCAAATGTTCCGTAGACTGCTTTTCGTACGAGATATGGCCATTATGAGTTCCTGGTGATGTCCTTCGGCTTGACTAATTACCTAGCAGCATTCATGGACTTGATGAATAGGGTGTTCAGGCCGTATATTGATTCCTTTGTCATTGTCTTCATTTATGACATTTTTATTTACTCACGTAGCCTGGGGGAGCACGAGCAGCATTTGAGAGTTCTGCTCTAGACTTTGTGAGAACAGAAGCTATATGCTAAGTTCTCCAAGTGTATGTTTTGGTTGGATTCCGTGGCATTTTTGGGCATGTGGTATCCGGAGAGGATATCAAGGTTGATCCTCAGAAGATCGAGGCAGTTCAGAGTTGGTCACGTCCCACTTCAGCTATAGAGATCAGGAGCTTTTTGGGCTTAGCAGGCTATTATCGTCGATTTGTGGAAGGGTTCTCTTATATTGCAGTTCCATTGACTAGATTGACTCAGAAGAATGCCCGGTTTCGATGGTCTGACGAGTGTGAGGCGAGCTTTCAGAAGCTCAAGACAACATTGACCTCAGCACCAGTTCTAGTATTGCCTTCCGGTTATGGGATGTACACAGTATATTGCGACGCTTCATGGTTTGGCTTGGGGTGTGTATTGATGCAGGAGGGGAGAGTTATAGCTTATGCTTCATGCAGAGATGAAGGTTCATGAGAAGCCTGTGCAATATTTAGAGTTGGCGGCGATTGTTCACGCTCTTAAGATTTGTAGGTACTACTTGTATGGAGTGTCCTATGAGGTTTATACGGACCACCGTAGCTTGCAGCACTTGTTCAAGCAGAAGGATATTAATTTGAGGCTGTGCATATGGCTTGAGTTGTTGAAAGATTATGATATCACCATTCTTTATCACCCGGTCAAGGCAAATGTGGTAGCAGATGGTTTGAGCAGGAAGGTGGAGAGTATGGGTAGCTTGGCTTATATCGCAGCAGAAGAGAGACCTCTAGCCTTTGACATTAAGTCCTTGGCCAATCGCCTAGTGAGGTTAGACCTTTCAGAGCCTCGCCGTGTTTTAGCACATGTGGTTGATCAGTCTTCGTTATTGGGGGAGATTAAGGCCCGACAGTTCTATGATCCGTGCTTAGTAGAGCTTTAGGAGACAGTGGTTCAGGGTAGGTCCAAGGAGGCTACTATTGGCAAGGATGGTGTTCTGAGACTTCAGGGCCGCTTATGTGTTCCTAATGTTGATTGCCTGAGGGAGAGGATTCTAGAGGAGGCACACAGTTCTCGATATTCTATTCATCCTGGTGCTACGAAGATGTATCGTGACTTGAAGCAGCATTTCTGGTGGAGGCGGATGAAGAAGGACATTGTGGAGTATGTGAATAGGTGTCTTAATTGCCAGCAGGTGAAGTATGAGCACCAGAGGCCAGGAGGCCTACTTCAGCAGATGCCCATTCCTAAGTGGAAATGGGAGCGCATCGCTATGGACTTCGTGGTTGGGTTGCCTCGGACTTTGTGGAAGGTGGACGCGGTTTGGGTCATTGTGGATAGATTTACCAAATCGGCGCATTTCATTGTAGTAGCTACTACATATACTTCTGAGAGGTTGGCCCAGATCTACATTCGGGAGATAGTCCGGTTGCATGGTGTGCCGGTGTCCATTATATCAAATCAAGGTCCTCAGTTTACCTCACACTTCTGGAGAGCATTACATAGCGAGATGGGCACCCAGATAGACCTCAACACAACATTTCACCCTCAGACTGATGGTCAGTCGGAGCGTACAGTTCAAATATTGGAGGACATGCTCAGGGCATGTGTGATTGACTTCGGAGGTCAGTGGGACGAGTTCTTGCCTTTGGCCGAGTTTGCCTACAATAATAGTTATCAGTCTAGCATTGAGATGGCACTATTTGAGGCTTTGTACGGTACGCGATGCCGTTCTCCTATCGGGTGGTTTGAGCCTGGCGAGGTTAAGTTATATGGCACCGACCTGGTGAGGGATGCCTTGGAGAAGGTGAAGTTGATTCAGGAGAGGCTCCGTACAACACAGTCCATACAGAAGAGTTACGCAGACCAGAGGGCGCGTGATGTATCGTTTATGGAGGGAGAAAGGGTCCAGTTGAAAGTCTCGCCTATGAAGGGTATTATGAGGTTTGGAAAGAAGGGAAAGCTGAGCCTGAGGTTTATAGGTCCATTCGAGGTGTTGAGGCGAGTTGGGAAGGTTGCTTATCAGCTGGCCTTGCCTCCCAGTTTATCAGGAGTTAATCCAGTTTTTCATATATCCATGCTCCGAAGGTACCACACCGACTTCTCTCACGTGGTTGATTTCAACACTATTCAGTTGTATGAGGGGTTGGTCTACGAGGAGGAGCTAGTTGCTATTATTGCTAGACATGACCGCCAGTTGAGGTCCAAGAGAGTTTCTGCCGTAAAGGTCCAGTGGAAGGGCCATCCAGTTGAGGAGGCGACCTGGGAGTCTGAGGAGGACATGCAGACTAGATATCCACACATATTCAGCATTTCGGGTATGATTCTAGACCCGTTCAAGGACGAACGTTTGTTTAAGAGGTGGAGAATGTAGCGACCCGACCGGTCATTTTGTGTTATCGGACTCCGTTCCCCTAAATGAAACTTACCATAGCAGCTTTTTATAACTTATGACTTGCGGGGACTGGTGGTCCGGGATTCGTAGGTGTTTAGAGTGCTATAGGAACAATTGGTTCCTTAAGGTTATCCTTTGAGGCCAAGTTTGACTTTGGTCAACATTCTAGGTAAACGACCTCAGAATCAAGTTTTGTCGATTTCGGTAGCTTTGTTGATGATTTTGGACCTGGATGTATGCTCAGAATGGGTTTCTGATGACCCGGGAGCGTTTCGGCGCCCAATATTGAAATAACAAGTTCCTTAAGTTCCTATTGTGGTTTTGGATGTGTTTTATATTATCGAGGTCCGAACGAAATTTCGAGACCGGGAATAGTTTTGTTATCTCATTTATGACTTGCCTGCAAAATTTGGTGTCATTCCGAGTAGTATAGGTTGGTTTGGCGTGTTGTTAGCGAAGTCTAGAAAACTTAAAGTTCCTAAGTTTGGTTCATGGGGTTTTGAGGTGTGATTTTGAGTTTTAGCGTCGTTTCGGGTGTTTCGAATGCTCGAGCGAGTCTGTATTATGATTTGGGACTTGTTGGTATATTTGGACGAGGGCTCGGGTGGGCCCAGGGGTCTCCCGGGCACCTAATGAGGCTAAAAACTAGCTAAAATAGCTACTGGTGCACCTGTTCTAGTGTGACCGCAGGTGCGGTTGACCAGTCGTAGGTGCGGGACCGCTCTTCCGGTCCCAAGCATCATAGGTGCGACTCTAGGTGAGGTCCCCCTTTCTCGCAGGTGTAGACAAAAGTTCGCAGCAGCGGAACCGTTGGTGCGGCCATCCCTCCGTAGGTGCGAACTCAGCCTTTCCCGTCCAGTTCCGCAGGTGCAAGCTCCATCTCACAGGCGCGAGACCGCATGTGCGGTCCTCGAGCCGCAGGTGCGGAACCCTTGTAGGCCAGGCAGTGTGTTTCCTTTAAAACACGGGACTTCACCCCTTTCTTTCATTTTCCACCACCATTAGAGACTTGGGTGCTTGCGAAAAGAGGTTCCACGACCTAACTACTAAAGAGGTAAGTAAATTCCACTCTAACACTAGCTTCAAACATGAATTACTAGTTAAACTCTCTACTAAATCATTGAAAAATGAAGAATTGGGTAGTAATTTAGGGTTCTTGATAAATTGGTGAATTACTCATTTATTGCTATAAATTCAAGTAGAAATCGTATATTAACGATCCTTGGGCTTCAGGTGAGCGATTCCTTCGAGAATTTTTGAAAATTGAACATGCGGGCCCGGGGTTGAATTTTGGGAATTCTTCAAGAATGTTGAATTATTGAATGAATAGGATAGTTACCCTACTTTGAGCATGCATTGATATCATTATACCATATTGGCTAATTGCGAGTCCTCGGGTGTAGAGTTCGGAGTTCCGGCGCATCCTTGGTCCGATGGGTAGATTCGACACGAGGTGAGTCTCCTTTCTAACCTTGTAAGAGGGAATTGTCCCCATAGGTGTTATATATGCTGTGTGTAATTTTTTTGGGGGCTACGTGCGTACAAAGTTACGAGAGCCCGTACATGGCGACTATCATGCTATGTAGGGTAGTTTTAGGGCTCACACGCATGTCTCTATGTGCCTTGTATGTATGTTTGGGTGTTCTTTGAGCTGCCTATTGCTTCTAAATTGATATGCAAATGTGGAAAGTTGCACTTGAACTCCTAGTTGATCAATCCCTATTACAGGTATAGCCCTACTAAGTTATTGGGATGTTGGTATATACATATGTACGCATGAGAGTCAGCACTCAAATCACAGATATGATTCGCGATCGAGGGAAGCTTTATGATAAATCGGTATAAGTGTGTCAGCACTCGAATCGCAGGTATGATTCGCGATCGAGGGGAGATTTATGGTAATTACATATAAGTGTGTTAGCACTCGAGTCGCAGGTATGATTCGTGATCGAGGGAAGCTTTATGATAATTGTATATAAATGTGTCAGCACCCGAGTCGTAGGTATGATTCTCTAGTGGGGGAAGCTTTACGTCCATTCAGTGTCTAGATATTTCCTTATGACTCCGGCCGGTTGTCTTACCCTTGTGTGCGCTTGGCTATTTGGTACTGTTTTCATTGATATTGACTTGACAGATATTTGGGAGAAAAGAAAGGAATGTGTACATTGTTGTTTATTTTCAGTAGTTGCATGGATTTCTGTATTTGATAGGTATCTGTTGCTTATTGTCTCACATGTCTATTGTATTTTGTTATATCCTGTGTTGTATTATTACCGTTGGACCTTAGTGAGTGTCAAGTTGACCTCTCGTCACTAACTCTTCGAGGTTAGGCGGGATACTCACTGGGTACATACATATTTATGTACTCATGTTGCACTTCTGTACTTAATTGTACAGGTTCTGAGGTTGTTGCTTCTTGTTACTTGTCCGGAGCTTGACGTATATTCTGGACCTGATTCCACGGTGAGCTGCCTCCCTTGGCGATTCTCAGCATTTCTATGGAGTTGTCTTTTGTTCATTTCTGTCTACTTCTCTCAGAAAACAATATAGTTTGTATATTCTACTAGTTCGCCTGTTGACTTATGACACTAGTTCCTGGCACGCACATAGTAGACTCTTTACTTTGGGATGTTATATATATTGGATCACGATCATTGTGGCTATATTCACTTAAGATGGTTAACTTTTCCACTTTTATTTAAATGATCTAAGCTTAAAACTTTGGGGAATAGGTGGGGTTGGTATGTTAAATAAGGATAATCTCACTAGTAAAAAACTGTTGTCTTGCCTGACTCCGGTGTTGGGAGACATCATGACCTGTGTTGGATTTTGGGCCGTGACAATAAGCTTTGCTTTGTGATGAATATCCCAAGAATACTCCCTCATCACTTCTGGGGTCAAATTTTCCTAGGGAATCTTTGCCATTTTTAAGCACAAAACACTTGCATGCAAAAGCCCTAAAGTGGGATATGTTGGGGTTTCTCCCTTTAAGTAATTCATAGGGAGTTTTCTCTACCAGATGTCTGGTCATGCATCTATTGATTATGTAATAAGCAGTGTTTATTGCTTTAGCCCAGAAACTTTGAGGTAGTTTGCTAGATAAAAGCATGGTTCTTGCCATGTCTTCAAGAGTTCTGTTTTTCCTTTCGCAAACCCCATTTTGCTGTGGGGTCCTAGGAGCATAAAAGTTATGATTAACACCAAGTTCATCACAGAACTCAGCAAACTTAGCATTCTCAAATTCAGTACCAATGTCAGATCTTATTGATGCTAGTTGATGTCCTAATTGATTTTGAGTTTTCTTGACAAATGAGGTGAACATATCAAATGCTTCATCCTTAGATGCCAGGAATAAGGTCCAAGTGAACCTTGAATAATCATCAACTAGCACCATCACATATCTCTTACCACCTCTACTCAGAGTTCTCATAGGACCACATAGATCCATATGAACCAGTTCCAACGTCCTGGTGGTACTAGTTATTTTCTTACTTTTGAAAGAGGACCTTACCTGCTTCCCCCTGGCACATGCCTCACAAAATTTGTCTTCCTTGAACTTAATGTTAGGAAGTCCTACCCCTAAGTCCTTAGAGACTAGTTTGTTAAGCTGAGTTAGACTCTCATGACCAAGTCGTTGTGCCACAGGAGGAGATCACTGTCCAACACACTTAGTCAAGTGAGTTCATTTTCAGACATGTGGACAAGTCTATGACATAGATGTTATTCATTCTTTTTCCCTGCAAAACAATCTTGTCAGTAAGCAGGTTAATCACAAAACATTTTGTGGAAGTAAAAGCAACCAGGTTACCTCTGTCACACAGTTGTGATACACTGATCAGGCTATATTTCAAGCCATCTATTAGATACACATGTTCAATGGATCGTGTGTCATCCTTACCTACCTTACCAACCCCACTAATTTCACCTTTCTTTCCATTTCCAAAGGAGACATTTCCTCCTTTGAGACTTTCAAGTGAAAGGAACTGTTCCATGTTCCCAGTCATATGCTTTGAGCAGCCACTATCCAAATACCAACTTTGACTGCCTCCTCTCACTTGAACCTACAAAAGAATCAGGGGTTAGTTTTAAGAACCCAAACTAGTTTGGGTCCTTTTCTATGAGAGAATGGATGAATCAAATTTTTCCTGGCCCAATTTGGTAGCCACTTTTTCCTTTTTACCAACCTCTCATTATTTTGACTGGCCTGCTCTTTTGCAATACACTCATATTTGTAGTGCCCAGTCTTACCACAATGGGTGAAAATTTTATTCTCAGGGAGAGTGAGATACTTGCTTTTGGGATCCCACTTGGGCAATTGACTTCCAAAGCCAATCCCTCTCCTGTTGCTACTATGATTCTCTTGAAGCCATATCAGGGCATCAGAGGATTTATTCCATTTACACGTTCGATCTAATTCATGTTTGACTTTGCCAAGTTATTTATTAAGAGTTCTTATCTGTTGATCCTTGGCATACATATTCTCTTTTAGTTTTCCCACTTTTTCTTCTAACATGATATGAGAATAATCAACAACCTTTTTACTGGATCCTAGATATAGCTTTAAGTTTTCATATTTTAGTTCTAGAATCTCAGTTTCAAGTGGATGAACTTGGTTCAACAAGTCAGTGTTTTTCTTTTTAGATTTACTGACTCTGATTTCCAGGTTCATGCACTTTGCTTTTAGCATTGCACATTATTTAGATAGTTGATACTTCTCTTTAGTTGTTTCCTCAGAATCATCTATGAAATCAAGTAGCAGCTCAGAGAGTTTTTCCTTAGATAGGACCTTTACTTTGTTTTTAAGATGGGAGATACTTACCTCTGGTTCTTCATGTGATTCCTCATCAGATTCTCCAATTTCCATGAGCGCCTAATCTTCAGTCTCCCTATCTTCTGATTTCTCATCTGAACTTTCCCGCCAAGCAGCAACCATAGCCTTTGTTGTGGTTTTCTTGGGTTGGACCTGTTCCTTCTTCCTGTTCCTTCTTTCATATCTCTCCTTTTTCCATTCTACTTCCCACTGAGGACAGTTTTTGATGAGATGGTCAGTCTTACCACATTTATAGCATCCCTCGTTGGTTGGCCTTTCTGGAGCTTTTGCTTTGTTGTAGTTTCCTCCTCTAGAGATGCCCTTCTTCCTCTTTCTAAATTTTGTGGTGATCATGGCCATCTCATCATCCTCCAGATCTGCTCCCTCAGTGCTTCTTAGTGCTAGACTCTCTCCTTCTTTAGACCATCCATCTTCATTATCTTCCTTCTTAGTTCATAGGCAGTGAGGTTTCCAATCAGCTCATCCAATCTCAGGGTTGCCATATTTTTGGATTCCTGGATAGCAGTGATTTTACTTTCCCAGGAAATAGGCAAGACCCTTGTTAGGATCTTCTCAACCCTGTCCTCTTCAAGAATGACTCTTCCAAGAGACTTCAGTTCATTAGTTAAGGTTGTGAACCTTGTGTATATCTCTTGGATAGTCTCTCCTTCTTTCATGGTGAAGTTTTAATACTGAGGGTATAGTAGATTACCTCTTGACCTTTTTACCTGAGGTGTTCCTTCATGGGCTACTTGCAAGGTATCCCTGATCTCTTTGACAGTTGTGCAACTTTGGATTCTGATGTACTCGTCTGGACCTAGTCCACACACTAGCCGCTTTTTGGCCTTTGCATTCTTCTCCCATTTTTTCAGATCCCCAGCAGTGCAATTAGCTCTAGTCTTTGGTATATCTATACCTTTAGCAGTCTTCATCATGGTAGCTAGAGGACCATCAGTGACTATGTCCCAGAGTTCATAGTCTTCTCCAATCAGGTGGTCCTTCATCCTATTTTTCCACCAAGAGTAATACTGGCCATTGAAGAGTGGTGGCCTTGCATTTGATTGACCTTCCCAATTTCCAGGTGGTGCACTCATCTTGATCTTCTCCAAGGTGTTAGCCTTTCAAGGATAACCTGCTCTGATACCAATTGTTGTTTTAGACGTCAATACTACACAAGAATATAGGTTACTTTGTGTGGTACCCAATTTTCGAGTGCTGTCTCAATAGAAGAACTTGGTTCTTCTGGGTGTTCCAACTACTACTGTTGCGGAATAATAAAATCAATAAAGTAAAAACATAGAGATTTTTACATGGAAAACACCTGGCTCAAAAGGTGAAAAAACCACGACCTACTCCTCAGTAGGATTTGCTCAAACTCTTCATTAAAACCCTGAGCCAAACGGACTTACAAAATAAAATCTTTTGTAATCCTAGGACTAACTATAATCCCTTTGTAGTAACTAGCCCCTAGCTAATTTCTACAACCTTCAAGTTAACTCTAACTTGAACAATATGTACCTATTACAATTGCTTCTATGAAAGCTGAAAAGATACAATATTAAAACTGCTACTACAACCAACTAGACTCAATGACAAATAAATGGACCTGGTTCTTCTAGCTAGTCTGTAGCCTCTGTGTCGCACAATAATTCTACTTGCAAAATATCTGGGAATTTTTCTTTTAACTCTTGATTCACTTCTGCACTTGTGCATTCTTAATTCAAGCAAGAATCCGTCAATTATTTATATAGTTAGTTGTTGAGTTTGTCGTTTAGTTCTGGTTCAACTCTACCTGGGAGAACGAATTTGTATTAAACTCAACTTCCTTCCTTCTTTACTGTCCTTGCTGAATTCAACTTCTATAATCTTATCTGTCATACCTCCTTTTTTCAACTACTACCCCCGGGGTAAGAGGGTAATAATGGAGTTTTTCCACTTAAAGTGACATTATTCAATTTTTGGGATTTATTTAATTTCAGAGTCGCCACCCGAATTTTTACGGTGTTCCGGGACATCATTTATTTATTAGAAATCCCAAAACCGAGGAAATTTCTGACTCTGTTTAAATTGTCTGCGAACCAAAAATTCGGGTAAGGAATTCTGTTAACCCGGGGGAAGGTGTTAGGCACTCCCGAATTCCGTGGTTCTATCACGGTCGCTTAATGATTAAACTTGGCCTAAATTGTTTAATTATTTCTCTTGTACCTATGTGCATTTTTAATCTTTTTACCGCTTTTATTATTCATTTTTATTTAAATAGTCATTTGAGACGGGTCACGTATGCGTAAACCCGTAGAGTTTAAAATGTATTGAAAGTCATGTCACGCGGACGCGTACACAATTCTCGACACTGAACTCATTTAAAAGATAAATAGGGTGCACAAGCGCATATTTTGTTTTGTTGTCAAAAAGAGACCAAAATTACGTCACGCGAACGTGTACGCAATTTCGATAATTTTAAGAAATTCGTTCCTAAAAGTGTCTCTACGAGTATTCATTTTAGTCTTTATTTGTGTTACGTAAAACGTATACACAATTGGAGAAAAAGATTTATTTGATCTTATCCAAAGTTACGCGAATGTATACTTTGATGATTAATTTGTTTTTCTAAGTCCAAGGCATTCAATATCTAAAAGGCTTTCGAGATTCACCACATCTAAATTAAAAACCCCAAGACAAGTCATGTATTGGGCTATGGCCTAGTCTAGCCCGATTTGTATCACTTTAGGCCACCCTAATTAGCTACTTGCAAAGAAAGTAAAGTTATGTAAATAAATGCATATCAATCAATAAAGATCCAGAGAGGAAATCATCCTTACCAATTCTTGAATTACACATTGGAAAAGCAGTAAACCTACCCCATTAACGATATAACATGGAGTGCGTAAACTCATTCATTCAAGTAATCTAACTTTAATACTACATTAAGATAAACGGATCCTACATATTTACGAATTCTATAGTCCCAAGAGCATTTTTTGAACAACAAATCCTATTTACATGTATCCTTCAATATTAGCTATTTTCAAGATTTTCAACAAGTATTTGGATGAAATTGATTCGAACACAAATTTATAGAAGATATTTTGAACGAAAATGATTTTTAGATCTGAATATATTTTCGTCCAATAAAACTATCAACACCATTGATTGCAGTTTTAACTCATTTTTTTCAGAATATTAAAGATGCCTGTATAGATCAATTTTGCAAGAAATCTGAAATTCAATATTGCAAACAGTCTGTCCATTCTTATATTACAAACGTTTCTGGACAATAAATTAAATTGTTTCCTACCCAAGAATTTACAAATTCAAAAGAAATATAAAAATAAAATAAAATAAAAGAAAATCCTATGAAATATTTGTTAAACTACAGCTTCCTCAAACCTGAATCCCTGGGGATATCCATGCCTCTGCTTGTGATCAACTTATCAAGAAGAGACACAAGGAAAAGAAACCGTTAGCATCTCATGGAATGAATCTGTCCATAAAGAGTATCAGATTCAATTCCAACTGTGCTAACTAAACAGAAACTGCTACTTAATGCTTTACTAGAGAGAACTAACTTAACATATTCTAGACCTTAAGTTTGCATACAGATTATAGCCAGAATTCATACAGTAACTTGACTACTTTTGGGCATTGCTTAAGGAATAAATCTGACCATAAAGGAGGTTAGATTCAATCCTTAATGATGCTCTTGGATGAACAAAGCATATTTAAACCTTTTATGGACTGAATCTGACCATAAAAGGGGTCGGACTCAGCTCCATAGGTTTAATACTTGTTCTTCTTGCCGATAATACCATAACCTGACTTTGTAAGCTTTGATATAGACAACAAATCTGATCATTTGAAAGGATTCAGATTCCTTACTCTAAGGAGCCTTTTGAAATGATAATCTATTTACTCTATAACTGTTTATGCATTATTATAAGGGTGAATTTGACCATTGAAACGTTAAATTCATCTACCCTAATGCAATTTATCTTACTAATGCACTAAGAGACTAATACAAACATGAAATCTGATTTCCTAGTTCTAGAAGGTTCTTGGGTTGCTACACCCAAGATTCCTTCACCTAGGATTCCTAATATACCCCTTGAAGTCCCTGAAATTACCACTAGGTAACCAGGGTTAACTTGCTTGGGGTTGACTATTGACTCTAATTAATTAAACCTAGTTAGGTTCCTTAGACTTTGGTTAGATGATTTGTTCAGTTAATGAAACCTAAATTAATTATATTAAGCAAGAAATTTCATTTAATACTTAGTCAATTGCTTAAGAAACTAACCACCTAAGTTACACTAGTTAAGCAAGTGTATTTTTAGGAGGTCGTGACTAATTAGGGCAGCCTTGAGCTAAAAGTTGAACTAAATTAATTCATGGCCATGCACTGGCTCAGATTAACTTAGTAGTATCCTAAGAGAGCTAGGACAGACGAATCGTAGCATTACTGAAACAACCTAAAAAGAATGGTTGGCATGAGATTTGGTCTAAAAATGAAATCCAGAAGAGTTCCTAAACTGACTAGTCAAGATTCAAACAATGAAAACCATCGAACTAGGGCGCAGATTCCATACACGAGATAGAATTAATCATACTCAATCGATTTAATACAACAAATAGTGAAGGACAAAAAAATAGATATGAATTTAGAAATTAAACTAGCGGCCTATTTGACATCATTGATCAGAAAGTACGAAACACATAGAAAATGGGGGAGGGGGATACCCGTTTGAGGACTTGGCCGGAAAAGTTGAAGGCTGAGGGACTTTGGCCAGACTCCAGTAGGGTTTGAAAATGAATCAAAACCTCATGAATCGATTGCTCTAGTCAAGAACAATCGACCCATGAAGGTCTAAGCCATTAATTGTCTTTGAATCGGCCAGTGAGTAATTTTGGGGTTTTCAGATTCTTAGATCTGAAATTGATGCAAATCGATTGGGTTTTTGGGGAAACTAGCAACGGGAGGTGATAGAGGAGATGATGGTGATCGCCTGGTTAAAAATTGGGGTCGATTGGAGAAGCTCCGTTGCCGGAGGCGATTTCCGACCGGCGGAGTTAACACGGGGTGAGAGAGACGAGAGAGAGAAGGGGTATGGGGGTGTTAGACATTGGTGAAATGAGGGGGTGGGGGTGTGGTTAGGACATATATATACTTATGGAATGGATAGTTCTCAGCCGTTGGATCTGGAAAGATCAACGGCTGAGATTGACACTCTAAAAAATGGGGTCGTTTGGGTAGTGTATGGGGCAGGCCAAACTTCAGCATATTGGGTGCTGAAGTCTTTTAAAAATGAACTAACTAACTTCAGCATGTTGGGTGCTGAAGTCTTACAAAGGAACTAAATAACTTCAGCATATTGGGTGCTGAAGTCTTTACAATTGAACTAAATAACTTTAGCACTGCTGCTGAAGCTTTGTAATTAAACTAAATAACTTCAGCACTTCTGCTGTAGTTTTCACAAATGAATTGATAACTTCAGCACTTCTGCTGAAGTTTTCACAAATGAATTAATAACTTCAGCACTTCTGCTGAAGTTTTCGCAAATGAACTAATAACTTCAGCACTTCTACTGAAGTTTTCACACATTAACTAATAACTTCAGCACTTCGTCTGATGTTTTCACACATGAACTAATAACTTCAGCATATTGGGTGCTGAAGTTTTTGCAATTGAACTAAATAACTTCAGCACTTCTGCTGAAGTTTTCACAATTTAAACTAAATAACTTCAGCACTTCTGCTGAAGTTTTTTACAGTTAAACTAAATAACTTCAGCACATCTGCTGAAGTTTTCACAAATGAACTAATAACTTCAACACTTCTGCTGAAGTTTTCACACATGAACTAATAACTTCAGCATATTGGGTGCTGAAGTTTTTGCAATTGAACTAAATAACTTCAGCACTTCTGCTGAAGTTTTTTACAGTTAAACTAAATAACTTCAGCACATCTGCTGAAGTTTTCACAAATGAACTAATAACTTCAGCAATTCTGCTGAAATCCCCCTCCCCCCCTCTTTTTTTTTGAATAGCGGGTATTGGGCTGGGTTGCTGGGTCGTGTAGAGTTAGGGATTGGGCCTGGGTAATTCTAGCCCAGGTCCAAATTTTTCCTATTTTACATCTAATTAATTAACTCTAATTATGTTAACACCCAATAAAAATGTAGTAATTAATTCTAAACTCAATTTGCCTAATTATATTTATTTAAATGATAACCAAGATTACGTGCTTAACCATGTCATTATAAACTATTTATGGATTTAAATGACGGATTATGGCTACGCAATGTAAAAAAATAAATTCGCAAATAGCATTAAAATCCAACAAAATTAGGAAATCAATTAATTAATTGAGATTTTGTAGGATTATACGATAGGTAAAAATCACGTGCTCACATAATCAATTTGCAACCTTTTCGCAATAGAAGATACTCTCCTTTTTCACTGATACTTCACACTCGCATTTATCTCCTATGCATATAAGGTTTCTGTGCCAACGCGTCACGTCAAGTACGTGTGCTCTGATGGACCTGGTTCAACTGGTCAGACATTTGTCAATCTTCAAAACTATGTAGTGACTTGGGTCAACGGGGACAAAACCTCTTGATATGACACGGATCACCAAACTTAAAGCAACCCCTCTCAGCAAATGACGGTTGGGAATGAAGGGAACCCCTAGAACCAGAATAATCGCTAGAAGAACCATGCGCCGAGGAACCTTGAACTGATGTGGCTGAGATGAACTCTCGGCTGGAAGAGCACTGAATGAGGAATGACCCGGATGAGAGCTCCGGTGACCATGCCCCGATGATGCACCACTGTAGGCTGAGCGGACTGGCTGAGAAGGCCTAAATGAGCGGCCTCTGCTATGCTGAGACTGACCTCCTGAATGAATACCACCAAAACTACCAGACTCTCGAGGCCTCTTAGTCTCCCTCTCGACTCGCTCCTGGCGGAAAATTGACTCAATCTCTCTGGCAGTGTCAACCACCTCCTCAAAAGAAGCGCCAAATACCCTCTCCCTGGTCAGAAAAATCCGAAGCTGATAAGTGAGGCCATCAACGAACCTCCTGATCTTCTCCCTATCCGTGGGAACCAACCAAATAGCATGGGGGCTAACTCAGAGAACCTCATGTCATACTGCGTCACAGTTATGTCCCCCTGACGCACCTGCTCGAACTCCCTGCGCAGCTCCTCCCTACGGGACTGCGGTACATACTTCTCCAGGAAAATAATGAAGAATTGACGCTATGTAAGGGGCGCTACATCAACAAGTCTACGCCTCTCATAGGCCTCCCACCAAGCAAGTGCAGCTTCTAAGAACTGGAAGGTAGTAAATGGGACCCCACTAGCCTCCAGTATCCCTTCTGTGCGAAGAATCCTATGACACTTGTCTAAGAAGCCCTGGGCATCCTCGCCCTCAGTACCACTGAAAGTCGGAGGCCGAAGTCTACTAAATCTCTCCAACCTGCGTTGCTCATCGTTTGCCAAAGCTGGGACCCCAAAATCCTGGGTTGGGTCAACCGGCTGGGCTGGAGCTGCCTCCGGTGTCTGAAGCCCCTAGGTAACCTGCTTAGGTGTCTAGGTAGCTGGAGTCTGAGTGCCTCCTTCGGCCTGAGAAGTAGCGGCAGTAGTAGACATAGCGACTGCCTGTGCAAGGCTGTTGCACACCGTCAAAATCTGAGCTAGGGTCTCCTGAAGACCTGGAATCACAATAGGCACTACCGGTGCCTGAGCCGGTCTCGCTGGAACATCTGCGGCGGGGACCTGATCCTGAACAATAGGAGGGTCCACAGGTACTGCCCCGACTTCTACGCGGGATGCACGCCTCCCTCGACCACGGCCACAGCCTCGACCGCGGCCTCGACCTCTCACAGGTCTAGCTGGTGTATAGTCACCCTGATCGGTAGTGCGAGTCCTCACCATCTGTGATAGAATGAAAACAACAGAAGTTTAGTTCTAGGAATCAACAAATTCGCACAACAGAATTCAAGAATGTGAGATTTTTCCAAAGGGTTCTGTAGCATCTCGAAGATAAGTACAGACGTGTCCGTACCGATCCGCAAGACTCTACTAAACTTGCTCATGACTGGCGAGACCTATTTAACCTAGGGCTCTGATACCAACTTGTCACGACCCCAAAACACCCGTCGTGATCGTGCAAGTCGTGGAATCAGGCAAGCCACACATTTTGTTGAAGTAAGATTGTTCTTCAGAAAAATTGTAAATTCAGTAGCAGAAGTATCAACAATAATCCATTTAAAAGTTTAACATCATCAAAACATCATTTAAAAACCAAACCCAGATCTAGTGTCACCGAGCCACGAGCTACTATAAATACAATGTCGAAATGTAAGCTGACATAATACTATCTGAAGAAAAATGAAATACAATAGGAAGATAAAGAAGGAGAAATCGAGGCTGCAATTTCCAATTGCTACCTCGAAGACTCCAAGGAACTCTGTCAACCAATCAACCACTGCTACCGGGCACTCGGGTCTCAGTATTTTCAGCGTGAAGCCCTAGCATTTGACTTAGTACATTTCTAGCATGTTCTCATTAACCACATCAATAAAAGTGCGGATATCAATCCGAGATAGCTACTAGATGGTGCCATGGGATGAGCCAGGCCACAAATCACTCGGTGTACGTGACTATATTAATTTTGGCGCCGTTGCCGGGGAATTAACGGTATTATCAATTGAGTTGGAAGAAATACAAAATTCTGAAATATAGTCAATTTTCTTTAAAATTTTCATTTTTACATTGAAAGTTTAACGTTTGCTAACGTGTTGCAGGTGCATGCCTAGAAACTCATCGAGGACTGGTGAAGTAGTTGAACCCTTATCAGACCCCGAGAAAGTCTTCAAGGCCATAAACCGGACCAATCGGAAAAGCAAACATCAACCACAAATTGAACAAATTGAAACAGACACGGAAGATGCACACAACCGGAACAATCATGGGGATGGCGTGGTAGACCCAGTCGCTCACATAGGGGCAGAGGCTCCCCTATATGACTGGGCACAACCTACAGCTGAGAATTTGGCCACAGCGATACTGGTTCCGCAGATACAGGCCGAGTCCTTTCAGATAACAAATAATATGCTGCACTTATTACAGAACAAAGGGCTATTCTCAGGGTCATACATTGAAGACCCCCAACAACACTTGAAAAACTTCCTGTCAATCTGCAAAACACAGAGGCAGCCTAACGTCACTCAGGAGGCAATAAAACTGTTGTTGTTTCCATTCTCAGTGACTGGTGCTGCCCAAACTTGGCTAAACTCACTCCCCATAAACTCCATTACCACGTGGGAGGAGTTAGTTAAGCAATTCGTAAACAAGTTTCATCCACCCAACAAGACTGCTCAAAAATTGATGAAATCTTGAGCTTCAGACAGAAACCAGTTGAAACACTGCAAGAGACATGGGAACAATTTAAAGGGATGCTGGTTATCTGTCCACATCATGGTATTCCAGAGCAAATGTTGGGGCAGCATTTTTATATGGGTTTTTAGCTGATACTGTTAAAGCAAATGTTGATGCTTCGGCTGGTGGAGCATTTCTGAGCAAAA